>JAHWFP010261204.1:147527-205318 GCA_023313725.1 Lithobius niger
ATAAATTTACAAGTATTAACAAATGTCAAGCGATTTACTGATGTAGGTAGCAAGAATCGTAGCATTCAATCCTTTCAGTTTTTTACTAACAACTGTAGCAGTTTGTAGAGAAAGTAGCACTGTAACTAGTTAACAAGAATAAAAAGCCTGCAAAGTGCACATACAAAAAACAAACGACGTCTCGTGGATATATGGCATCCCGTGTTCATGTGCATTAAAAATCAACAGTCAAGCTTCGTAAGTACAGGATACACAACAAAATACATCATACCAAAGCAAGGCATTCTTAAACGCAATTTACCACTAAAATTTTAAAATTAATAATATTGAACCAATAATATTGAACTGACAAAACAGGAAATCATGGGAGACCACACCTCCCATGATTTGCTGTTTTTTCAGTAAATCCGGGTGGATGCTTGTCTGTTGATTTTTAACACACTTGAAAATGGGGTGCCTACGTCTTCGACATGTCGTTTGTTTTTTACATGTGCACTTGGCAGGCTTTTTTCCTCGTTAAAAACTCAAGCACTTACTCCAATGGCAGTGCATCCAGTAAACGCTCAGTATATAGGCCCAGTCTACTGTTTCCTGTATATATAAGCCAACTGTAATTAGTACAGCCCAGTGTATCTAGTATACGCTCAGTATATCTGGTATAGGCCCAGGTCTTCTGTATCATGCATATATAGGCCCATTGTATCTAGTACAGCCCAGTGTATCTAGTATACATCCAATATATCTAGTATAGCCCAGTGTATCTAGACACTCAGTATATTAGTACAGGGTGGTCCACAAAAAACTGATGATTAGAAAGTCCAATTTTTCTAGTTAGCACCCCCTCAGAACCAGGAGAGGACAGAAATCTTCCAGTTTCATTCGATTTGATTTCTGTCCTATCCTGGTTCCAAGGGGTGCTAACTAGAAAAGTTGGACTTAGAAAATGTTTGGTCGTCAGTTTTTTGTGGACCACTGTATAGGCCCAGGTCTTCTGTATCCTTTATATTTAATGTGTAGTGTATCTATATACACCCAGTATATATAGGCCCAGGTCTACTGTATCCTGTCTATATAAGCCCATTGTGTCTAGTATAGGCCCAGCGTATCTGGTGTAGGCCTAATGTATTTGAAGTTTGCTTAAAACAACCGAGATCACTAGATAGCCATGGCAAACATTCTGTTCTACGACCTTGAATAGCGAGATGTATCCAACCGTTCTTCACTGGAGTACGAGACAATCTATATATATATACTAGCATCGTACCCGGCTTCGCCCGGGGATTTGTTTGACCCTTGGTTGTTTCCCAGTATTTGCTCGGTGCTGCCTGATCGTTCACTGCAACGGTCGATTTTTGTTTGTGTAACACTCCTCCTTTTATTTCCGCGAATTCTCTGCCTCTGTCTTTCGATGTGGCTTATTAAGCGATGCGTACCGTGTGAAAAAGAAGTGTGCATGACGTCATGTAATACTTGCCGTTGAGATTACCACGGTGTTTGGTTAGAAGGATAATTGTTAGAGCAAATTGTTAGTCGAGGCAACTACGTGCGAATTTCAACTTCTTTTTAGGGCAACAACGTCCCAGTTTCAACTTCAAGCCAAAGAATTGACACACTCGCACGTTTTCATTGTTTCTCTTCCGGGGGTGGTCGTTGCGTTTGCTTCATTTCTGCTATGAGACTTTGGTTTATAATGTAATATTTCGCTTAGGAGCAGACTTAAATATTGAGCAGACTTGATGGAGGCATTGTTTGAGAGGATTAAACAAACGAAGCTTCAACAACCAGCAAGAGGGCGAGCGGGCTCATTCTTGACACGGTAGCAAAGAAAAAGGGCGAGCGGCCGACAATGAGAACTGATACGCGCTCTAACAATGCTGCCTATTAGAGCCGAGTTGAATCAGCGGGAATCACCTAGACCGGCGTATGTTACGCCGGGGAACAACTAGTTTTTATATTATTTTCGGTACTCAGCCACGATGACAACATCCCTTCGACTACACAGTTTTTTTCCTTGTTTTTTTCCAGGAAGATGAACTTTAAAAAAAAAAAGCGCTACTGATTTTAAAAATAAGACTTCAACTAGGTTGAATTTGGTTACACAGCTTCTGTTGAGTGAAATTTAAAAATTCTGAAACCAACTGAATTCTGAAACTTAAAAAACAATTTAAAGATTTCTTTTCTTGGAAACTTTCAGTAGCTGATGTAAATTCTAAAACTTTGAAGCGATTTTTTTTGGACGAACGGCGTGTTTTAAATCTCAGACTTGTTCATTGAAAAGGTATAGACTGCATATTTAAAAACTCAAATTATTGATAAGCAAAAATTTATTTCTGCACCATTTATCTTAAAACTCGCACACACTTCCCTTTAAAAAGGACTTTGAATTTCCATTTACGAGGTCAATTTTTTTCCCTTTCGAGATGCGTTGTTTTATCACCCATGCGAAAAACTTTTTTTTAAAGTCAAGAATAAAGAGTAAGATTTATTTTATTTTTTTTTCTATTTGGGTTGTAAATAACTGAAAGAATGCGGCTTCTATTTGGTTGCTTGCCAACATTCAAATTTGATTCACGACTGGTTTAATTTTGATAGTGTCTCGAAATCATTCTGTGTACAATAAATTGAAAACGCTGCCAACGCCAAGATTTCTTTTATTCCACGGAAAGAAATGTTTGTACGGAATACGTTTTTTTTTTTTATGTAGATATTCATGCGTCATTTCGTTCAAGTTTTCAGCTCAAGATACCATTTACACTTGAGATCAGACTAAATGGGTCCAAGTTTTACAGAAAATGTAAAAGTTTTTAGACTATCTAAAGGAAATGAGTCTTTTTTTTTGTGGGGGTGGAATACGAAAGTTTTTAAACTGATTATCTTATGAAAGGCAAATCCACGAAAAAGAGCGAACAAACAAAAGAAACAAAAAACAAGTCTGATTCTCAGGCGCTTGTTGGTCTAACAAATATGAAAGGGTCAAGCCTTTCTATTTTCGTATCCTTCGACAGTTTCATTGCAGGGATACGGGACTACATTCGGCGGAAATTTGTTTAATTTTTTTAATGAAGGCAACACGAAGTCAATCAAGACTTATTTGTGTCGACAATTACTAACAGTGGAGAGATATGGTCGGGGGGGGGGGTTGTTTCCCCTGGGTAAAAAAAAAACCCTGGGGTTGCAAAAAGGTGAGCTATGGTCAGGAGGAAAACAGAAGGGGGAGGGAAAAGTCGAGGTGGTCGAACCCTGGGGATTTTGTGCTGAACCCCCGGGGAAGTATAGAGTAGAAACCCCAGGCGAAAATATTCCACATCCCAAATATCCCAGCCGAAAATGATGTAGTGAGCTATGCGTCCGAGGGTGTTTTAACCGAAACCTCAGGGGTTCATTCCCCTCAACTTGCACAAGAGCATATCTCACCACTTTTAACTTTTCAAAATTCCCTGGGGATTTCCTCAAAACCCCCAGGGTTCGACCACCTCGGGTTTTGCTTTCCCCGGGGTTAATTTACCCCTTACCATATATCCCCACCGTTACAGATAATAAAACATTTCTTATACAACTGTATATATATACAGAAATGTTAATAATACAATTTCATGACGTAGAGTTTAATGTTTTAAAGCCATAGACACATTAGTTTGTTTTTAGTTCATTGTTGCGTGTTTATTTTTTTAAGATTAAATGTTTAGGTATTTCGTTAAAAATTTTTATTGTGCAGTATTCCAAAATCATTTTACCGTATTTGTTTCTCCACAATGGTAATTTTAATGAATCTCTCCTCCAGCTTATTTTTTAGATGAAAGTAGTTTTTAATCATCACTATGTAGTTCAATAAGTTATTAATATTTATTTCAGCGGATTTTTCAGTTCCATTTTGAGTTCCAAACAGAATTTTTTAATACTTTGTTTTCTGTCTTCAGTATGAGAAGTTGTAATTTTGCCACATTTCCGTACATTTCTAGTCCATATCTTAGCATCGACTCAATCCACGCTTGATATATCAGCCTCTTATTCTTGTTATTTACGATATATCTTATAATGTACAATTTTGGCATCATTTGTTTAATTTTATTTATAACCATATTTATATGCGTTTCATGTTTCCACTTGGCATCAACCATCATTTCAAGATATTTAGTCGAAAATGTTTGTTTTTATAGGATGCTTTTTTTTTCCTTATCTCTGTTTTCGTACAGTTTTATAGAAAGCTCCTGAACAGATTTTTTTTTCAGGTTTTATATCCATTTGAACAGCTTTTTCTTCACTAATATACACTTGATTATTCTAGCACCATTCCTGAATTTTGTCAAAATCCTTTTGTACGTTTTTTTTATCTTTATGGTTAAGGTCCGTGGTTAAGATACAAATATCATCTGCGAAAAGAATTAAATTTTGAATATCTTTTTCAATGTCGTTTATGTTTAGTAAAAATAGCAGTGGCCCTAAAACAGATCCTTGTGGAACACCATCATTTGATTCAATTTGTTAGCTCATTTTGTCAATGAGAATGAATTGGTTGGAGTAAAGCATGGTGGAACAGTGAAGTATGAGAAATAATTTAACAGTAGTTTGCCATAGATATTTTAATAGTTTAGGATAAATTAAATGTCATACGCTCGCCTGCCTTGGTGTAACACTGCTAAATATGTGATGGGGTGAATCATTATGAATGTATTTGGGCATGATGTATTAAGTTGGGGCAAAAGGGTGGACAATAGGGAGGACAATTATTTCTAATTAGGTAACGGAAATGGCACTTACTCTTGGCTTGGAATGAAGGAATGGGGTTAAGCAATTGTTACCCTTGAACCGCAAAGTCACATTTTTGGCATTGCACCCCTCGACCTTGCAATGTTCATGACTCAATTTACAACACTTTTACATTGTTGTCCAAGATTGTTAAAGATAATACATTGAAGTCAAGGCAACAGTGAGTTGCTTGGAGGGAAAGGCAAACTGAGAGAAAGGTCAATCAGGAAAGGTCCATTGAGTTACAGCAGGATTTTCAGACGGGATTAGCACGTCCAGTGTCCCTGACGATCACCTAGTGGTCCTGCCGGATCTGACCTACATCGTCCAAAACTCACCAATTGTAGCTTTCCAATACACGATTTTGTTTCGTTTTTCGAGTTCACAGTTCTCGAATGTTAGTAAGAACAAACAAACAGAATGGAGCCTGCAGTGTGAACAGCTAAGGACGACAAGCGAGCACCAAATATATGACTCTACAATAAAGAATTCAGGAACTGTACCTGAATGGGCCTCCAGTGGTGCAGTGGTGTAGTTTCATGACGACGCTCCACTACTTTTTCCGACGAGGACTCTTTCTCGACAGGAGCCTTACTCGCGCAGTTTTTACTTATTAGTGCCGTACGACCATCGTGTTGGTTATCCACTATCACGCAATTTTCGTAATGTACTGTAGCGTTGCTGATCGTCGTACTATCTTTGGCTTCTTCCCGGAAAACGATTCACTCTCTTCCTTCCTGTTTGCCCAATTATTCTACTTTCACCCCGACCATTGTTAAAATAATGTCGTATAAAGGCTTGGCCCCTTTGATTGTGTTGCGTCTCCGACTCCGGCATGGCTCCAGTTGTTGCTGCAGATCAAAAACGCAAACCATTGCCCCACTGATTCCGTCCACTCTCAAGACCAACAAAGCACGACCGCCGCTCAGCCAGAAAATGGCCGGCTGTCAACAAGCAAGTTTAACGTGCTGCTTGTTGTAAATGTGCAAAATGACGATTGCCTATTGGAATTGAATTGAATTTGTTTATTTAAAGGCATTGGCCCATAGCCATGCGCCCTACAACAACAACTAACGAACCATAACAAACTTACCCAGGCATTGGGAATGAATGAATGAATGAATGAATGAATGAAATTGTTTATTCGAGAGCCTCGGCCCAAAGCCACATATCCCCACACAAAAGTAATGCAACATTACAGCAACTACTCGGACTACATGGAAACTAATCATTCAGACACCCAGACAGATCAAGTTCGGGGAAGGACAGAGAGTGAAAGCCCAGGCATTGGGCTTTTGTTTTTAACAATGACGTGCTAATCTTGGCTGTTAGCATCGTACAGGGAAGCATTACGCCGAACTTCGTTAATCGAACCGAAGACTACATGGCGACGCCATGTTGCAACGAGCGCATGCGACAGACGCATGCGTTTGGATTTTTCAAACGTACTCGATGCACAGTGCAAACCCTCTGCTCTACTCCTCAGGCTATGATTACCATACCAACGACGCAGCCGTGCCGGAGTCGAAGATCATACGCAGTCGGTGGGTCATCACCTTTACTCCCGTATTCGCACAGCTGCAACAATGCTCAACAATGTTATTTCCGTCCGGCGCTGCTATACGAAACGAAAGTTATAGCACGTATTTTGCAAAAAATGCGCCGGTGTAAACGATTTAATGCACACTTTTGGTAGGGGATTGCGTAATTACTTGCCAGGAGTCTAGTGCCTAGAATTTTATAAATACTGCGATTCTGAACTCTGATCTTTAGTTGGTGTTCGGGGTTCAACCTAAAAAGTTGGATCCTTACAACTATTAGGCCATCGCGAACTAGCAGGCCATGGCGACTGTTGGTGATGCCTAAAAAGTGCTACTCGCTGCGTATAGATCCCTAGCTTTGCTAAAATGACTAGCTTGGAATTGAACTTCAAAACCAGAGTTTTGGTCTTAGCAAGAATTTATAGGGTTGGGGAGGAGAATTTGTAACTCTAAAAAGTGCCTACTGAAACATCTGAGATTCATTCCCATTAGTTCCATCCGAGTATTCAGAGACCGCCACGCATTCCATCTGGTAATTTTTGCACATTTTTCAGCACAAATCTAAAGTAAACTAAATAATAATTAAATACAAGTAAAGCTAGTTTCCTTTAGTTTAGTTTAATTTTAGGCTGAAAATTGAGAAGAAATTCCCACATAAAACTCATGGCGCCCTCTATCAACTTTGACAGAACTAATAGGAATGAATCTAAGACGTTTCATAGGGGGTCTCAGTTACAAATTCTCCTCCCAACCCTATAAATTCTTGGTCTTAGTCACATGAGTAGTTACAATAAAATAGCCTTACAGTGGGGAAAAAGGTCTCAAATTGGGAAGAAAAAGCCACACAGTGAGGAAAAAAAAACAAGCCTTATGGTTGGAAAAACAAAACCATATACAGTGGAGAAAAACAAGCATAATATCAATGTTGTGGAGTTTTTCCTTAGATTCGATGACGAGTTTTGTGACATTATTTGCCAAGAAACATTTATTTTGTACAGCTCTTTTCGTAAAAGCACTGTTCATTTTTTTAATATCTGAAGAAGGGTTACACAAGGGCAGTGAAACTTTTGAAACTTTTGACGCAGGTATTGTGAGCAGATTAGAATGACTTCCCCCTTCACCTCCCCACCAAAATTTAAGGACAGCTCCGGAATTGCTTTTTGTAGGTCGATACTAAACGAGACTTCGAGTCCTTGTTTTTGTTCCCCGTACCAAAAACCCTACGGTGACGTTGAACCAAACCATAATCAACCGCATGAAGGTGGTCGTTAAACTTCCTTTAAATGCAGGTGGATTTTTCCGGAGCCTCATCCATCATTCCTTGTGCCGCGGGAATGCCAGACAACAACAGTCGAAAACATCTCACGTGTGTGGTGTGCCTTTCTAAATTACTCAGTCCAACTTGCAGTCAATCTGGAGTAAGATAAAGGTGTGTGTCCGTAATGCTGGTGGGCAAGCGCGCATCCAAGTGGGAATCCGAGGGTTTTTCGTCTTCTGTAAGACTACAGCAACGACTTTGTTTGTCTGTCCCCACTTGACTATACTTTTCAACAGTAGTCAAGTGAACTTTAAAAACCACGGCAAATTAAAACATCATTCCTTCCCTATAGCTATAAGGCTTTTTCGACCTAACTCAATGAAATAATAACATTTGATCGTCGCATTTAACAAGCGACGTGTCGCATTTAACATGCCTGCGTCTAATAGTTTAAAGATTCCTCGTTGATACGGCAACGTGAAGTCTCGACACCGTGTTATACATGAGTAGACCTACTCTCGAACCCAATTCTCTGTTACATGCAGGTAGCAGGATTAAAAAATTAGTCCTAAAAGCTGAAAATTAGGCCTAAAGTCTAAAACTTGGCCTAAACGTTAACACATTTTTAACCTGCAATTGGTGATGGTTACTACCTTCAGATTATATAATAGAAATCTCTGTTGCAGTGCGCCTCAACAGTGGCGGAAGTGTACAGAAGACCGGTTGCGACAAGGTAGTCGTTGTCCTCTCTTATTTCACTTCATATTTTTTAATTCAGAGAAAACAGGAAGTCGTGTCCCTAGTTCCAGCTACAAATCAAAAAGACTTTCATATGGAAAATATAAGTTTTGATTGGAGTTACGGAGCCCATGTACCCATCAAATGACCGCAAACGACAATCGTAGCATCCCGGAGACGGGAAGTTCTTCTCACAACGGTTTCCGGTCCATAGGATAAAATGGATGATCAGAAATGGCTGATGAATACCCTGATTTTCAGACAAGACATACTTTAACATGCCCATGAAAATGGTGTGCCGTAAGTTTAGCAGCAGCGATCCTCTTCTCGCCTGAAAGAGAAGTGTGCTACTTTTTGTGTTTTGAAAGAATCTCTCCTCTCTTAACCAAGTTTTACAGTTGTAGAATTTTACAGTTCTCTTTCTGGCAGTATCTCCACATACAAGTTCAGAATAACTTTAACTGATGAAGGTATTTTTTTTCTTCTGGGGACCTTTTTTTTTTTTGCTCGTCAGTCTTATTTCTTTTACCCCCTTTTTTAAGCATGTCTCTCTATTTTATCCTTTTATGCCCCTTTCTGCCCCTTTCCTGTCCTTCTTTTTCCCTTTTTTTGGCCTCTAGGCCCTTCCTCTGGCTGCAGCACCAACGTTTATCAGTTCAGAAAGTCAAAATAGCGCATATTTTTTTTTACAAAAAAAAGCATTTTTTTCTGAAAAGGGTTGGGTCATGCCCCCCCCCCCCCCCCCCGCCCCCCCCCCCCCCCCCTGTGCATGCCACTGCGATAACTCATCCAGTTGATATTGTTGTTGATGTTGTTCTGATATTGTTAGCTTTCCTATTTTTTCATTTGCTCAATTTCGTGGTGTATCAGTTGCCACAGTGTGTAGGCTAAGTGCCTAACCATTTGTTAGTTAGTTATCCGGCCACACACAAGTTGTTACAGAACTTCGGACCGTTTGTAGAATAAACCTATTATTAGCACGGCCGGCAGGAACAAACTATAATTTGAACTCCAATTCGCAAAACGTAAACCCACAAACACACACAAAATAGACGCCATAGACAGCAAAACAATACAAAATTGAAAGATAAAAATTCATACACAAAATGAACACAAATTATAGTTCAAATTATAGTTCGTTGCGTTCGAGTGAACTCTAATCCGTTTTTATTCGTGTTCCTTCAGGGCTGTGAGTATGGGGATACGAGCTCTAATGTTTTTTTTCTAAACGGCGAAGCCGTTTTTTGCTCAGTTAATTAGTTTGAAAGTTAACTATACTTTACACGACCACGTCAAAGCGCTTCGGAGGGATGCGAAGCGTGTCCTCGTCGCTTCCGCTAGTTTTGTAAAAACCTCGTTCGCGCCACTCTCGCTTCGGAAGCGAAGCGAAAAATTTGGAAGGCGGTTAGGAATGTAGAAGCTATTCGTCGTTACCATTTTAAACGCTGGCAAGCACTTGGTGGAAGTGAGTGGTGATAACGAGAGATTGAGACAGTTCATTCGTGTTCCGGTGGGGTTATTGTTTCAGGTTTAAGATGGAATTACGCTCGCCTGCCAGAACAAATTACCGCGAAAACATCACTAATGATATGGAGTGGAATACGATTAAATATTAGGTGCAGGATGTCACTAAAGTTGGGGTTTTAGGGAATTGGGAGGATGAAATTCAAGTTACAAGGATCGAGATCAACTTACATGGTTTGATGCTTTAACCAGAAGATTCAGAGCAGAAGTGTAAGAATAAGGGAGTATAAACCAAGGCAGTTCTAAAATAACTATTACCTTCGGTTCCTACAGCATTGTTGTTCGCAATCGCCTCCTTAGGGCCAGCGGATCAAGGTAAGCATCCATTTTTCAAGGCCAACAGAGATACGTGAGTTTTGAAGCGCGCCGGAATGAAGATCCTCGTGAAAGGTGACGTCGGGAATTTAGTGCTGTTAAAGCCGGATGAACCCCTACATTAGTGCCACTCGATTTTTGGGTCAATAGTTTCAAAAATAAGTTTACGATACGCAACACAGACTCGCAGACGTTTTCTACTAGTGTTTTAACTGCTTCCATTTTCTGTCAAAAGGGAACCAAAGAGAGTTCAGAGAAGTGAATCGTATTCCTTGAGCATACCGCTTTCTCGTTTCTTGTAAATACGGCGATTTCTTTAAGCGTGTTACTAAAAATGCGGTTTCTGTATATGTGAGTGGCCCTATAAAGGTAGTGCTTGATTAGAGGTGTGTGCTTGTCAAAAATTACTACATGAGACCAAACTGACACCAGTTCGGTACAAGAGACGCTGGTACATATAGTCAGTGGCGTGCACAGAGGGGAGCAGGGACCATTGCCCCTGCCATTTTTGGAAAAATGCCATTTTTTGCCCTATTTGAAGAAAAAGCATGCCATAGTTTGCTTTTCTGCACTAAAAATACTGGTCGCAGCGAGGAGAAAGGGGCTAGAGCCCTAAACAAGCGGCTACAGCGACTGCCTATTCGCACCGGTCTTCTGTACAGTTCCTCCACTTCCAATGTTGAGGCGGACACCTCTATCATGCACTACAACAGCTATCTCTATTATACTAATCTAAAAGCAGTAGCCATCACAATTGTCCGTTAAAAATGTGTTAGCCTTTAGGCCTATTTTACATTTTAGGCGTAATTCTCAGCTTTTAGGCCTAATTTTAACCAGCACTTTTAATTTCGTCAGTAGCAGCTAACGGCGATATGGATTGTATAGTGAGCCTATTCATTTTTGCAACACGGTGGGGCTGCAGACACACAGTTAATTTCACAACGTAACGCGCAACGTAGCCTATATAGATCAGTGGTAGTAGGGAAGTGACCAGAGAGACGCTGTTGATGCAGCCAACAGCGACTCGTAGCAATTTGACGTTGCCATGGTAACATGATTTTACGCCTAATTTTAATTTTTAGGCCTAATTTTAAAACTGCGGTTTTAATTTCGTAAGTAGCAGATATAGGCCTAATGGAGAATTTGGTTCGACGGTAAGCCTACAACAATGCGACGAGACTATTTTAAACGAAGCTAAAATCCATTTGTGTTTATTGAGTGTTGCCTTAAGATTTTATTACGACGATCAAATGTTATTATTTAATTTAGTTACCTCGAAGAATTCTATTAGCTATAAGGAAGTAACGATGTTTTAATTTGCCATGTGATTTAACTAACTTCCCACAGTGAATGTGACGTTGTAAACAATGGTCGTCAATAGCTGATACCGTAACGAAGTTGAAAAAAGCGACGGACGGACGGACTAAGTCGTTGCAATAATCTTCTCAGCCGGTACGGCTGTATACAGAAGAGGGCAAAAAGAAAGCTAGGAAACCCGAGAAAAGGGTAAAAAACGGTAAAAAAAAGTGTCAAGCCCCCCGAGCCCCCCCCCCCCCCAAAAAAAAAAAGTCTCCAGAAAAATAAAGCCTCAGCTTGCAGTTTCACTGAAAGTTGCCCCTGCCTTCTCGGATGTCTGTGCACGCTACTGCATATAATTCTAGAGAATTTGCGCATGCACGTACACGTATAAAGCCGTCCCCTAGCTACCGACGACTACACGAACTTCCAGTTCCAGGGTGAAAAGTAAGTAATGCCGCTTTTTGTAAAATTTGCGGTAAAATAGTACCTGCTTTCATCAACAGCACAAAGAGGGCGACATGTGTCAGTCTCTCCAAAAACGCACAGCGCACAGTATATAAACATCGAAAAAGCAAACCCATCGCAGCGACCGGGAAACTTGAAATAAAAAATGGCGGCATCGATGACGTAATTCAACCATGGTACCGTATAATAGCAACGGTACCTTCATCTGTGCGCGGGCACTATAAAGTTGGAAGACTTATTCTGTGTTCGATTCAGCCGTTTCTAGTTCTGTGTTGAAAGATAGCTCCTGACCAGTAAATGAGTACCTAAACAAGTACATTCACTGGTTAGAAGATATCTTATAACACAGCTTACCGCACCACAAAATAATTTTATCAATTCGTTTCTAGTTCGTTACAAAAAATTGAACCACTGATGTAGATTCAACCTGACTGACTAGCTATTCGTAAAAAAAAAACCATGCGTTACACTTAGCTCCAAGTGTAGCTGCAACTCGTCTGAAAATTGAATGAGGTCTAAGGAAAAGAAACCTTGATCAGCCAGTTCCGATCTAGCTTAAACTTAATTTAACCTCCTAATATGAAGCATTCTTTTCATGATCAGTTTGTTTCAGTGACGCTAACAAGAAACGGAAACTTTGAGCAGCGATACCTTGCCATTCGGTTCATTGCGACGGCACCCTCTGGCGGTAATCGTGGAAAGTAGGTACCGTTTCATCCACATATTTACTATTGACAAAGTAAGAATGGCATTTGCATTAATAAAAACTTGTTGTAGAACAGTAAATGCTATACAACGAACACACCGTCCACCCGAGACACCAGCCTGCAAAAACAATGAATTTTAATTTATTAAAAGGAGCCGTGGCCCGTAGATATGATTGATTTGATTCCGGGGCCGCGTCCCGTGGTATTCAATATATTTATTGGGGCCGCAGCCCGAAGCTATGCGCCCACTGTACTTAGGCTAAATACAACAAGATTTATTTATTGGTCATGAGCCCCACCAACAAAATACAGAAAATACAAAAAAATACATTATGAAATAAAATTAAAATAAAACAACTAGATTGATTGATTTGATTTTATTGAGCCAAAGAGCCTGCAAGCCACAACAACAACTGGTGCCGTACGCTCACAACAATATCTTCTAATAATGATGATTGGCAATAAACTGAAAACATAACTTTCACGTCATAATGTGTGTAATAGGTGTAATATATGACAGGACAGATGGCCTGTGAAGGCTAACGTCCTGTAAATTATCCTAAACCTAAACGTAACTTTTAATGGATAAAACAATGCTTCAGGTATATGCAACTTAACGTTAAATCGCTGGTTCTGTTATTCTACACGATTAAAATTAGAGGATTAGTAAAAATCGGTTAAATATTGAAAACGCTGTTTCCTTTCTGCCCAGAATCCAGTAAAAAAAAATAGTATAGACGAACCCATGGAGTTTGGGGATGGGTCAGGGGCGTGCTGGGTGACGCAAGGCCAGGCCATTACGCTGAACGACGCACTAACCCGGCTAAAGGTTCTGTCGTTATGGACGATTAAAATAGGATTAGTGAAACTCGGTTAACTATTAAAAATGCTATTTACTTTCTGCCTCTCCCAGAAAAAAATAACAAAGCCGGCAGGCTAAAGGTTTGGACTTTGTTGTACAAAGGCGTATTACTTTATTTCGGGTGGAAACATTCATATGTAAGTGCATGGAGTCCGGGTAAGGGGAGGCGCTGATTGAGTGAGCGAAGCGAACGAAAATAATCCTATGTTAGCCAGTGTGCGCAAAACACACAGACGGAATACACACCCTCCGCAATAAACACATGACAGAGCAAAAGGTCCCAATGTTGCAAACGGTGCATCAAACACCACCCGTGCTACGGGGTTCACTCGACCCTGTTAAGGTTATGCTGTTTCAGTTGTGCTTATCGTATGCTACAGTATTTACTTGCAGTCCATAATGTTCATCGCTCGAGCCTTTTAAAGTTTAGGATCACGAAGCAAACGGTAAAGAAAATTTCAAGCGCAACTTTTTACTGAGTCTATGATTGTTCGTTTAAGGGTTTTTCTTTCCCCCCTCCCATCGGGTTGTTTTGTTCACTTTTCAGTTACTCGGACGTGAGGTTCCCTTATCATTTCCCTAACAACCGTTATCAGGCACCAATAAAATGAAAAGGGAAAATATTTTTTTTTTTTGTTTCCGAAACTGCTTGGGTAAGCTGTATCTGTTTTCCCCCTCGAAACGTTATCAGACATTCAGTTCAAACATTTTTAGAAGAGACGAATAAATTCTCTTTTTTGTGTCTTTTACTTTTTCGATCGATTGAAAGGAAAGACGCTTCAAGAATAGTATGTTCCTGTACAACAATCCAAGAAAAAAAAACAAGAGTTGAATATTTTTAATATTTAACGTGAGTTTCCCTCCGAAAGACAGATTTAATGGTAAACGGGAGATAAAGTTCACAAACTAATATCGTGCTCCGTTACAACGTATTGGATCGTAATAATGTAGATCCGGACTGAGAGTATACGGAATTTCCCCAAAATAGAACTTGTTAAGGATTCCTGCCAAGCTCTTCGGCCGTTTGAAGTCGTGATATCAAACGCCATTCTCATTCGCAAAGTTAATCCCACCGAGTAGTAGCTCGAGCGAGAGTTAAATGAAAAATATGTAAATTATTTACTGCACAATTTTCAAGTATATCATTAGCGTTAAAAATTTTATTAAAGTGTCCGCGGCCTATCTTGAGTTCGCCCCAGAGCGACACAGATAGTCAATTGTATGTTTTTGGTAGCACTAGCAGAGTGCCTTGTTGATATTCAAGATGGTTACAAAAAAAATGAAGTCCGTCGACTAAAGCCGCCCCTTCCAGGAAGACGTAGCCGCTCAGTCATAAATACCTGCAGGACTCAAGACAGGCCGCGGACACTATAGTCAGTGGGACTAACTTGGCATAATAGCTTGGCGATTGATATCACGACTTTAAACGGCCGGCATGTTGTTCCGCACCACAGCCAAACGCATGAACCGATTCGAATGACATTTTGTAAGAATAGTCATTGTAAGACGGCTTAACAACACATGGAGGCTGCTTGGTTGCATATTAGTTGATAGACATCCAAAATGGCGTCCAAAAATAGTTTTTTTTTGGGGGGGGGGAGAGGGGGGCTCATAAATTATAAATCATTCACTAGATTGAAATATAATTTTCTTCGTCAGATTGAACTCAAACCGGTTACGAGTATACAGAATAACATGTTTCATCATATAAAGTCCATTCAAGTTTTGTAAAAATGCAAGATGTCGACTGACATCCAAACAACGAATTTTGGCTTGAAACTTCTGAACAGTTTAATCGGAATGAGAAGAAACTGGTTAAGAATAACGCTCAATTTTTTTTTACAACTTAGACTATTTTATTATCTTAAATTAAAAATACAGTTTGACACGAAGCTTGAAATTAGCTTGTGTTTCTCGACAATTTAACTTATTTACAGACAATTTACAGTTAGAGATAAAAAAAAAAAACACAAAAGTATAAAGCAAGTATAACTTATGCCGAACAACTCACTCAAGCACAGGAATTTCACAAATACATTTAAATAATAAAAATAACAAATACAAATTCATTCATACAATTGAAATATTTTCAGAGAGTAACTACTCTTTCACGCAAGTTTTCACCTTACTTATACTATAGTCAGTTTCTGTAATTTTTTTGGCAAATTGTTAAAGATTTTAGGGAAATAATATCTTTTTCTCTTTTTCCCAAATTCATTTTTCCAGACCGGTATTTGATACCTTGTTATATTTTCTCTCAAGTATTCCAGTTTCGATTCATCATTATTTCTGTGCGTAGTTGTTTTTTGTTACAGTAAAATCTCACAGTGGTTTAATATTTAACACTTTACGATCAGAGAAAAATTTTTTTAGTGGTTTTTGTGTCCTCTTGGTTTTTAAACGGTATTTTAACTAATTTATTTGGCAAAGATTGCAATCTTTTAACAAACGAATGGGGGCGAAACCACAGACTTCAACACAGTACCTAATTTGACCAGTTATCCAAGCTTCATAAATCATTTGTTTATTTTTTTCATTTACTAGTTTTCTTATCTGATAGAGCTATACCATCACTTTTCGAATAAAATACTAATTAAATTTTCTTAATTTTCTTTGACAAATAAAATATGGCGGCTTAAAATGCGGTCCAAAAAATGTTTACAACGCAAAATCTGAAATTTGGAAGGAAAATTCTTTGAAATACGGCTGAACGACATACGTAAGAATTTTTGGGGCGGAGGGCAGACCGAAGAGCGAGTACTACTGTTTACAGAACAGCTATAGGGTTATTTTGCGTACCGTCATCATCTCGCCCACCCGTACGTGCAGTTTCTCGCAAACAGAGCTTACATTAGTTCGTCTTAAAGGCCATCTCGCCCAATCGACCAATGGCCACTACTTGAAAAGAAGAAACCGGTAAAACTAACCAACTGCAGCTTCGCCGCCGGCACAAACTGTTGGAAAACCTAATCCTTTTTGAAGGGGATTCGTGCGCCTTACACAACGAAATTGGGCGTGAAAGAAGTTCACTCAATTCCTGCGGTTGTTGTTTTGACCGTATTTCTTTCACGAATGGACAGTGGACTGCCCCTGAGTAATTTGGCTCGCACTATAGGTCTTAACCCTAGTTTGGCCCGGAAGGCGATTGGACGCCCGCACCCCGGTTGCCCGGCAACCAAGCAAGCAACGTGATCCGTGTTCTCGCACAACTTGTGCCGCTCGTTTGGAACGCAGCGAGTGTCGCTTGTTTGGCTGCTGTAATCCGTAGGTTGAAGCCCCTAAAGCGTTCAGCCCTTTCCCATCTCCTCCCCCCCCCCCCCCCACCCCGTTCTCCCATTCAGTTGACTACTTCTAATTATCAACTTCTGTCAATTCGTCCTTTAAAGGTTTGCCGCGCACCCAGCTGAAGCCATGGTGCCCGAAGGTGAGAGGAAGAATTTTGCTAGGAACGTCTTGTAAAATACGGTAAAATAAGAATATTTTAAACAGAAAAAAATCCGTTCTTGACAGCGAATGTAGAACACAAGTCCACCACAAATAAAACACTTTTATTTATATTTTAGACAAAATTTCTTTTTGTCTTGGTCACAAAAAACATGAAAAAAGTGCAATTTAAAAGCCCATAATAGGGCGAGTTCCCAGTATACTCCAACCGCCATCTTGGATTTGGTTAGAATTTAACTACCTGGTTGAATTCTAGCCAAATCCAAGATGGCTTTTGGAGTACTGGGAACAAACCCTATTATGGGCCTTTAAATTTCATTTTGTTTTCATGTTTTTTTGCGACCAAGACAAAAAGAAATTTTGTCGGAAATTTAAATTGTGATTATTTGCGATGGACTTTTGTTCTACATTTGCTGTCAACAGCGGATTTTTTTTACGGTTTCCCTCCTCCAACACAAATTAATTGAAGTTTTAAGCATATTTTACAGGCCACAATCGACATAAGTGCTAGTAACGATTCTACTAATGTACATGTTATTATTTATAATATGATAAAATGAATAAAAAACCAAATTAATTTAACCACTTGGTAGTGGTCAGGATTTGGAAGGGGCGCAAGCCTACAAACGCCGGTCCTGATAAAAGTTAGGGCTTTAGGATCTGTGAATCCGGGACAAGTGGAAAAGGATTTTAAAATTGCGGCATTATTGCTCGTAATGGCACGCTCTGTAAGGAATTCCAGGCTGGTACCACCCTTACAGCAAAAGAAGCTTCGTCTACACTCAGTTCTTGTGAACGGGAGTGGCAATTCATGGAATATCGTCGGGTAGAGCGTAGGGCACATTCCGTTACTGTTTGCGTAGCTTGGTCTTGGTCATGGGCTGGTAACGAGCCACGAAGGCAAAGACGTTGAGCATCGACCAAGCATCTTGGTAACGAACTAACAATATTGGACATCGGTTGGTTAAAAGGTACTGTCCTCTTCTTACTTCCGCCGTATCGTTTTGCAACATTAGTAGGCTATTGGTTTGATCAGGATGTTATAAAGAATTAGTTCCGTGAGTAACCAGGGATGTTTGGCAGCATTACGATTGTCACAAAGTTTGATGGGTTACACTGCTCAAAAATTACAGCCATTTTTTTGCACTACGTCTGCGTAAAATTTTGCCCCAGAAAAACAATGGTGCATGGTTTTACCGTGGCTTTAAGCCTGTGGTTAAGTTGGACTGTTTTATACCATGGTAATCAGGCTTTAAAGGAAACTATACTATGGTAAATCTATCCAACTTCATCATAGGTCTGAAAACTACGGTAAAAACCATGAAAGCCATGACCGTAATTTTGATGATCGTTAAGCCGATCTTGCTGTAAAGATCGGAGCAGTGGCGTAATAAATTTTTTTTCTGGCGATGCTAGTTTTAAGCCTCCCTTTACGTCCCCTGCTACAAAACGTGCGACTGCTTTATTTTTATTGTATACGATTGTTTTTTGTTTTTTTTTTGCATTGCGTAATGCATGCTTCATCAAACAAAATAAAAAAAAAATTGAAGAATATAGAATAAACAAATTTTTTCAAGGATTTGTAGGCCCCTTTGGTTCTTCTGTACGATTGCCCTCTACCCCTCCCCCCCCCCCCTTCATTTATGCTACTGAGGAGGTCATATGGTGCCGGTTCGAGTCTAGGGAAGGCTCCAGTTTTGATTTCAACATACTTACAAATTAAAGGGAAGCACGAAACTCGTGATTTAATCATACGCGAGACTATATGGAAGCAGACTACGTCCGGTATTCCTGATTTGACGGAATGTTACAAAACCTCGTAATGTAAGAAGGCAGCCTACAGGGAATAAAGATAGTTTGGAACCGTTATTTATTATTAAAGTTTGACTGAATGTAACAAAACTATGTCACACAGAAAAGCCAACAACAAAGAAGCCCTGTAGAGAAGTACTACGTCTAAACTTACATTGCTGACTATTTTTTTACGACTCGGTAAAGACGCAACTGACGCAATCTTTAAATTTCAGTAAATTAATACAGATGCAAACCTATTTACGTTGCTTTTTGGACTTAAACGTCAAACTGCCGGAGCGGGAATTGGAACACAGGACCTTTTAGACTAAAGGCCTGAGCGGTAGGACTTCGACCTTTGGTCTCAACGGTCCTGGGTTCAATTTCAGCTCAGGCAGTCTGACATTTAAGTCCAAAAGGCAACGTAAATAGGTTTGCATCTGTATTTATTTATCGCTTTTCGAGCTTTCGGCTTTCTGTTCAAATAATTTAAATTTCAGGCCCAGCTTAAAGCGTCTAGCAAGCGAGACTGTAATGCATAATTGCATCCTTATTCATAACGCGCGTCTCCGTGCAACAACAAATCTTTAAACCAACAGCCTGCACGTACGACGTCGACTTGAATCTGTCAACGAAGAAGAGTGCAGGTCTCGAGCTAGCTGATCCCTCCAACCCTGCTTTTCCAAGACACTCAGTCGTATACTCTTCTTCCAGTCAAGTCACGTAGACTTCCGTGGAAGAATAATTGATCTGTTGGATGAAGCAACTCACTGCATCGGCTTCTCGCTCAACGATTTGTGAAATTGCTATTACGTAAACGTAGGCATTAGCAATCAATGGAACAATCGATGGCTGGGTTGTAACCCTCTTGGGGGCCGAATTTCCTGTTGCAGCAAAAAACTGGAGGGAAAACACGAAGACATATGCAAAACTGATGTTGTTGTTAAAAAGAATGAATGCGGTGTTGCAGAAAAGGTTGGGAGAAAGAAAAAAACGTAAAACTATACTTAACTCCGGGGTTGTCATATATTACAGTCCCGTACGTCGGGAACGTGATTCGATTTGGCGTCCTCTTTGCGTGTAGAGCAGGACGCTTTCCACTTGGCTAGGCTTTGCTCGTTGTGCTCTGGCTCTCAGGGAAACCTCATAAAGCTCGCTATGCGTTTCTAGCGGTCGTAAAGGAATTAGGGCACGTTTGCACAACGACTCGCGTTTGAATCCTCGCAGCTAGAATTTAATCGTAAGGGCACGTTCATGCAACCACTCGCTTTTGCATTCTCGCAGCTATATAGAAGCTAGAAATCACCTCAAATTCCAACATGGCGGCGGTTTTATGTCTGCCGCCTCGCAACGAAAACAGCAAATAACGTGAGTTCAGAAGTGGTTGGGAAATTTTTTCGTCATGAGGAATTCTTTATATTATTGGCACGGAGTATAAGACTGCAAGTATTTATTCAAACGATGTCGGATTTAGCCAATCCATTTAGCGTTGTCACCATGGCAATGTCACCTTTGCCATCACGATTGAGTTCTAGTTGCGAGAATGCAAAGGCGAGTCGTTGCGTAAACGCGCCCTAATAGCAAGGGTGTCATTTCCATGGTAACAACGTTACCCGGATGAGCTAAATCCGACATCGTTTGAGCAAAAGTTTGCAGTGTTACAATTCGCTACAATGAGACAAAGAATGAGGAAACAATTTTCCCCATCGCTTGAATTCACATTATTGACTGTTTTCGTTGCGAGCCGGCAGAGCTTAAACCGCCGCCATGTTGGAATTTCAGATAATTTCTAGCTGCGAAAAGGCGAAAGCGAGTCGTCGCGTAAACATGCCCTTAAAGTTCCTTGTTTTTCAAAAAGTTATTGGCGACTGTATTAGCAGCATCACCCTATAGCGTCAAGGGTTGGCTTTTGGCGGATTATGAATTATGTATGACAGAATTACAAATGGTGTTAAGGCTATTGATGTTTATTGTTCAGAATTTAGATGTTTCTGAGACTCGCCTGCCACTGCCTAAAATTCCACTGAGATGAGGATGACTGTAAGTGAGATTTAGGGGGCATGATTGGAGCTTGTGGAGGAAAAGGGATGAAAAATTTCTAGTTATAAATATCGAAAGGTAAGTTACTAGTTTGACAGCTGGTAATGGAATGGCAGGTTTGGAGTGGGGATGCCATGGTATTGTTAACAGGGCACCATGCTACACAATGTTTTACGCATGGTGAACCCATGGTTACAATAGATTTTTTTTTTTGGTTTGGAGGGAAGACAAACTGAGAAACAGATCCGGATAGCAAGGCTCTTTGGGAAGTAATACATGATCGTCCAGAGTTAACTGACGAGAGACTTAGCGTAACTCAGATCTATACCTGCAAGGTGTTTATAAACCATACGTAGTAACTATGAGGGGAATAGACTACTGTAGTAGAACTAACATATGAGTAACTACTCAACAGAATCGGGCGCTTGTAGCATCCTAACTGGGCCTCGACACAATGTGTCAACCTCAGCTTAACCGAAAATGATGGCTTTTCAGGACCGTTCTATTGCTTACTTTATTTGTTTATTTAATAAATTGGTAAAAAAATTATTAGTCAAGTTTTTGGCCGCCGATTCAGGGAGTTTACCCTTGGCTAAAACTGGCCGAGTTACCATAAGCTGGGTTCATATGTTGTAATGAGCCGAAGTCATCCACAGCTTTCATGCGCCCATCGCATCCTTCCAGTAGTATTGAGAGGCATTCGACTTGTAAGGTAGGCTATTAAAAAAGTTCGTGAACTTAGCATCGTGTATTCTTAGAAGTGAGTTCATCATTATTGTGTAAACATTAGCACGTCCACCTTGCGACGAATACTACTACAGTTAGTAGTTTACACGTGTGGGTGCTGCTATACGCAACGATGCCAGCATCGCACTTAAAACACTTAAGTCCTAACCAGACTGGCTGCTCACGGCTGCACGGAGTCGCAGTATGGTGAAAAAAAGACTTCAATATTGGTCCTTAACGCAACATCAACCATACGATTGCAGCAATTTTGACCTTGTAGGCACGTAGTCACGCATTGCTTCCCACGAAATTGTCTTCTGTCTGGAGAGGCCTTTAAAGGCACATGCGTCCCTGATGGTTTTCCTGTGTGACTCAGTTTTCCGACATTAGTTCAAACGTATATAACGTGTTCTCGCACGAAAGAAAAAAACAAGAAAATGACAGTGTTGGTACCAACACTGTCATTTTCTTGTTTATTCTTTCGTGCGAAATGATTTTGCGACATTAACTAAAACCTGTGTAAATGTTGCAAACGCTATTATCAATGGGTCGAACGACATACCCGAAGGATTTATGTGCCTTTGAGCTATTCCGACCAAGCGAAGTTTGCAGTTTGGTACACTCCTGGTAGCACAGGCACTCGTCGTCTCGTCGCTCGCGCGCCCCGTATCGTAGAACGATCCATGCCTGTATTGAGCGTTGTTAAATTTTGCGCCTGAGGCGTTATTATCATCACTGGGACTCGCGCTGAACGTCTTTGTTGACAACTTGTCTCACGTTTGAAGTCGTTATTTGTACCACTACGTTGTCCAGAGTGATGCGAGAAGCGTTTTAGCATCGGAGTAAAAGCCCTGGCCATCACCGGAAGTTGACAGGGATAGCAAAAACTATAGTGTCCGCTGCCTATCTTGAGTTCGCCACAGAAAGAAGACAGATAAGCGACTGTACGTTTTTGGTAGCAGAGTGCCTTGTTGATATCCAAGATGGTTAAAAAAAAACAATGGCGGCCGTCGACTAAAGCCGCCCCCTCCAGGAAGACTTAGCCGCTCATAAAATACTTGCAGGACTCAAGATACGCCTCGCGCTTAATAGATCCCTCTGGACGAGGTAGTGGTACAAACAATAACTTAGAACGTGAGACATGTTGTCAACAAAGACGTTCAGCGCGAGTCCCAGTGATGAAAATAGTGATTATAAAAAAAAACCGGATTGTTCTACGATAAGACTTCTGGCCTTAGGGCTTCGTCGGTAAGATGACCAGGAGTGGTTAACGCTCGCAAAAACCCTTTGAACCCTTTGTGTCTGGCTGGTTTCACCCCTTTCATTATACGTATAGAGCAGCGTCAAGTGACGTCATATTGGCTACGAGACACCATTTGGAGGTAATAGCTACAAGGTGAACCAGATTAAAATGTAACGGAAAACAACGGCACTTCTAATCAAGACAGTGCTTTGAGAGTGGATTTCTTAGGCTTAAAAGAAAGTTGTTTTCTCCAACAACAAAAATCGCGCGTTTTAGGCTTAAGAAATCCAGTCTAATAGCATTAGCTTCAATAAGACGAGCTTCTTTTCTCCCTCCAGTGCTCCTTGCAGCTAACCCAGTTACTGGCTCCACCATAGAGTTATACACAATAATACTACGTTATGTCACTGCCCTATAGTACTCTGTATCCATGTGACGCGCGAACGACGAGACGATGAGTCACTTTGCCTGGTAGTATACATCATCATACATCATCATCATCATCATCTTCATCATTTTATCGCCAGACTTACTATTCAGTCAATAACAGATAAATCGTGGGTTGCCTTGCTCAACTTTCACACAGTGTTGCTTCGACAATATGTTTGATACCCATCTAGTCTCGTCTTGCTTACCCGAGACCGAGTTCTCACGAGTTTTGACGTCACGACGGAATCCCATTATTTCCTCACGCAAATATGAGTTTCTAACCACCGTTTTCGTTTAGGTTTTTCTTATCCCCCCCCCCCCCGTTTTTTTTTTCAATCCTCTTACTCCTCCACAAAAGCCCCACCTATCTATTTCTTCCTCCGTCAGGTGTCGTGGTACGGAAGTGGGCGGAGTCGGGCCAATCTCTTTCCGTTTCCCCGTCATTTCTTCCGGTTGGCTCGTTATTACTCTTGATCGCCTCGTTATAAAAATGTCACGCGCATCTCGTGCCGTTGCGATACGACTCGTCCGCGTTCCGCCCAGACGGTCTCGAGCTCAATGCGTCCCGAAGAGAGCGACCGAGCCAGCGAGTAAGGACAGAATCTCGTTATAACGTACTGGCACTTGGTACAACGATTTGAAAAGGGGAACTGAAGTAAAACATACTGCCAGTCAGATACAGTGACTTTAATCCATTAAGTAATGAGAATTACTGCAGGGAGTTTGACTGAGCGGACGTTGAGCAAACGATGGTGAAAGGTTGAAAGTTATTTAACGCAGATTCATTGCTGATAGATGTTTTGATGGTCAGTATAGTGCTTTAGGTGGATGCATTCGACTGCCAAGACACAGATCCCTGCCTTAAAAACTAACGTGATGAGGATGAATAGTTGTGAATTCGTTTGGGGCATGATGTGACTGGGATGGGGGCAATTGGGGAATAATTTTCTAGTAAGTGATCTAAAATAAACAACTTACTATGGCTGCAGTCGGATTGGGATGAAGGCGGGCTGGGTACTACATTGTTATCTAACAGATAAGCTATTCTAAGCTATTTCAGGATTCCAGTACTATCTGTTTGTTGGAGCTATTGGGAGTACACCCCGACACTGTAACCTTTAATTATAAAAGGCTTCGGGCAGTTGTGGCATTTTGTTCGTGATCTGGCAGGTTCATTGAGTTTTGTTGTATTTTAGGTTTAAGGCTGTCAGGCTGGTGACCCAGTAGGGTTAAGTTCGCTAATATATCAAATCAGCTATTACAATTGTCGGCCAGGCAATGCATGGGTTTACGTTGTCGTAGCTAGAGAATAGGATTACATTGTTGCTAAAAGAGAATACATTTGTTTGTTTGTAGTTTCTGATTTGTTGTATATCTTGTAGTGTGGCGCATGACATACGGCCAGGGCTTGCATAGATTAAATTGAATTGAATTGAGTACATTTGTTTGACAAGAGCGAAATGCTTGGAAAGAAAGCTGATGGAGAGATAGATTTCACTTGTAAGGCCAATTTGTGGTACAGTTGCAATTAGTGACAGTATGAGAACGTTCAATATTGACGAGTCTACGGGAGAAAGATGAGACCAATATCTACATTACTTTCGATTTCAGTTTGGAGTAATTAAACGTTGCTTTATAATGACTGCAATTATGCTGTTCTTCCATAGTGTTTAACTATGTTTAATTATAGGTTGCGTCCATGTCAAGAAATAAATGAATAGGTAAACAAAGTTTGTTTTTGACTGAAGCCAGGATGTCGGCTACGAGTCCTCAAAGGACTACTTTTAACGAGCAAAAATTCCAACACTAAATAAACAAGTTGAAACATTCAACTAAGTGGATACGTGTATTGTGTATCCTCACAATGCCAGTCTTTAATGCAGACTGCTTGCTTCATTTACCCTTTACCTTGTGGTTTCTTTCTTTATTTAAGTGGATACGTGTTTATAGGACTATGCAATGTTTGGGTCCACAGCTGGGCACCCTAACAGACAAAATGAATGAGTTGACTTATTTGCGTGTATAGCACTTAACAAATGAACTAAGTGTTCCCAAGAACGCTTTACTAAAGCGATTGCACATTTGATTTAAGTTTTTTTTACGGGTGTTTGTTTATTTCAGGGTTCCCACTAAAATATTGAAATAATTTCCCTGACTTTTCCATGTTTTCCAGAGTAGTTGAGGTTCCAGGCTATTTTCCGTAATTTTAGGAAGGACATGTTTTTTTTTACACATTTTTAACAATCTTTTTTGTCTATAGGACTGACAGAGTGCAAAAGAATAACCAGATTTAATGCACTTCAGAGTTCAGTACAGATATATAAGGACAACATTTTTTACCTCATTGTCTTAACATAATAATGTTTAATGCACTTATAGGCCTATGCCTAAACGTTGGTCTTGTTTTTTTTTCCAAGAGTTTTTCTTCCCTGAGCTTTCCAGGTTTAGTATTTAGTTTTTGTCAATAAGTGGCATTGTCGTACGAGTTTTTAAAACGGTATGAAGAGTGACCATAGAACCACTGTATTTCATTTGAAAGATTTTCTGAGATAAACAAAAAAACATGCCAACGAAATTAGTATATGGCCATGTCAGTACGGATAAATATTAGAGCTTCTGTCTTTGGTTTCATACACTCTGAAGAAAGTGTGCACTGATAGGAAACCACTGGTAGCCACATTTAAGTGCATTTAGGTTCAGGCAATCTGACATCTCCGTTCAAAATGAAAATGAAAATAGGGTTGCATCAGTATAATTTATTCACGCATTTTTGTATCAGTTTAATAATTTAAAAATATGTATATTTACATCCTTAAGTACTATTTGCTTCCTAATGCCGATCTCGATGTTGTGTTGGGCCCCCCCCCCCCCACTTCCTTGTCTCACGGTTACTCGCTGTGCTCTCGGGTTTCCAGGGTATCCTAACAAATCTATGTTATTTTATGTAGTACAAATCTCGCGGCCAGCCTTTAAGGCGCGTTCACGCAACCACTCGGCTTTGTGTTCTCCAGCTAGAAGCAAGAAATAATCTGGAATTCCAACATGGAGGGGGTTTTAGTTCTGCCGGCTCACAACGAAAACAGTCAATAATGCGAGTTCGTAAGCGAGTGGGAATGTTGTTTCGTCAGGAGCAATTCTTATCTTAATGTCACGGATTATAAGACTGCTAGCATTTATTCAAACGATGTCAGATTAAGCTAATACTGGTAATGTTACCATGGCAACAACACCTTTTCTATAGCGATACAATTCTAGCTGTGAGAACGCAAAAGCGAGTCGTTGCGTAAACGCGGCCTTATAGGTCGACTTAGTGTTATTTTCTCGCTTGTTTTTCAATGAGTTACTTCTGCTTTGTGACTACAGCCGATAATGCACGGGCTCATTTCGTTTACGTCATCTGCAGCAAACGAATACTTGTGTACATGATCCGGCTCAACGTTGAACTTTCTAAGGAGATAAGCAAACCGGGGATTCGAACTGTAACACTTCCAATCATGGTAGAAACCGAAAATAAGACAAGAATTAAATGGACCTCATTCGATGAAGGAGCCTGGTGGCTCACACTTCCTTGCGACAGTAGCAATAACGTGCATAGAATTTTGAGAGGGTATGGGCAATAGGCAAAAGAGCACACTGAGGTTATTTTTTCTGGGGATTTTTTTTGCCCTTTTTTTTCTTTTATGCCCCTTTCTGAAATTTTCCTTCTTTTTAGTCGTTTTGGGTTTCTAGACCTTTCCTTTGGCTACAGCACCAGCATTTATCAGTTCGGAAAACCGAAATTGAGCATATTTTTTTTTCAAAAAGGGAAAAAAATTACAATTTTTTTAAAAATCCCCCCCTTTCCCCCGGTGACCGACATACACTCGACCGACGTACACTCGCATATTTTTCAGGATTTCTTTTCTATTCCCAACATGGCCGGTAGATTTGCTATTTTCAGGAAGTTATGCTGAGTGCTGCTACCACACAGTCACTATGGCAACAACTACAGAGTATAGATCTTTTCTTCATCCAAAAAGAGGCTCTTTGCGATTAGTCTCAATGTTTTCATGGCTCGGCGTAAATCATTTCTGCCGACACAGTTATTGTGCCCTGACACACTTCATTTATGATTTATGCGTGGACATACAATATTGTCTGCCGTGCCTCAGCACAAGCAGCTTCGTTTATACAAATTGTGGTTTATAACATTCGAAAAAACCTGTGCGCCTGGCTTACACAGGCCTATGTGCTTTCATCCTTCTAAATGTTCGTTCTACGTATTGGAAAAAGAAAAAAACGTGCTGCTGACTTCACTTATTCTGTTGCTGACCAACCAATTTCTCAAGTTGACTCTATAAAAGACCTTGGAATCATTATCGATAATGAACCAAAACTTCACTTACAAACTGAGCACGTGTGTAAGGAATCCCGGAAAATGTGTTTCGCTTTACGTTCTGCTACCACTAACTGGAATGCTGATATTGTACGGAAATTGCATTTAACCTTTATCCGTTCGAAAATCGAATAATTGTATACAGGCATTTTGTCCATACTACGAAACAGACAAACATAAAATCGAGAAAGTTCAGAGAATGGTTACTCGTCAGTTCAAACATTTCAAGCAACTTCCTTATGAAGATCGGCTAAAACATTTGGAGTTCCGACTATGCAGGAACGTAGATAAAGATCAGATTTTATTTTAACACACCAACTTAAATAAATCCATTGATTTGCCTAGTGAAACCTTTTTTGAACGTCGGTTCTACACGTGGTCACACAAAGAAGCTCAAGAAGCAAGCTTTCAGGACTGACATTGGTAAATCAGTAGGCGAAATCAGCCTTACCCAAGTGTGTGGTAAATTCTCTTATTTCAATTCGCCATTTAGTAAAAATTCAACGTACGTAACTAACTGTACCCTCGGCGTAAAATACGCCAGTCTAAATGGTGCCCCCATTACTTGCGTAAGCGAAATACTTTACTGGGCAGCATGAATTGAAAGACACCGACGCCCCCCAAACTCCTCCCCCATTCATCCGTTGTGTGGTCGGAATCCCCTCCCCCCCCCCCTCCCGCATACTCCCATTGTCTGGTCTGAATACCTACCCTCATCCCTGCTTCCCCCCTTCCTTGGTACCCTTGGTGTTTGGTCTTCTTAGGGAAGTAAGTAACGTTTTCAATTGGAGGGTGCCACTCTTATTCTCAGTGTGGCTGAATTAAATTTTTTCCGTTTTGATACCAAGCGCGAGAACCCTGCAACAACGATCGTGTATGCAGTGATTGTTACTCCACCAACTTAGAAACTATCAACTCGGCTCTAATAGCCAGCATTGTTGAAGCAATATTTCGTTACTTATTGTTACAGTGTACATACGTTAAGCAGCATTGGGCTAGATTGATACTTGGGTGGGTGACCACCTAGGAATCTAGCTGTTGCAGACATAGGGCCTTAGGGCTTCGGGCAGATGACCAGGAGTGGTTAACGCTCGTTAAACCCTTTAACCCTTTTTAACGTTCACATTGTCGGTCACTCGCCCTTTTTCTGTGCAACCGTGCCAAGAATGAACCTGGTCGCCCTCTTTCATTACATTGCATGACGAATTTGCGTGCATCTTATCCCAACTAAGCGTAATATACATACAGAATCTGCCGTACTCCTAGCACGTAAGGGAAAAATAATCTCCTATTTACCTCGGCTTTCCTACTCAATACATACTTACTGAAGTTTATAAGCTTATTGGGCCCTATAGTGTTAAAAATACTCATGGCCCGATTTGTACAGCGGCACAGCGTCCTCGTCTAGTCGATGGGTTTTCGGCCTTAAGATACACATAAATCGGGAAACGGCCGGTTGTGCGACTGAATACATAAAGAAAAATTACAGCGATAGACTGCCACCGATACGCGGGTGCAATGCAGCAAAGCTCGATGTGCCAAAATGAGGGGTAGCTTTAGACCGAGAGGGTTGTGCCGGGTGAGGTCGATGCTGTTGTTGATCGTGCATAAAACATGAGATTGACGGACGCATGGCCGTATGAGTGGTCGAAGGGCGCGTGAGATGGCCGGCCAGTGGGAGTTAATCAGGCGAAATGTGGTCGCCCAAATGGCGCTACTTCCAATGACAGACCAGACTGAAGTGGCGGTGTCACTCCGACAGCCTTGGTACTTGGGCGCCTCGAACAGGCTGGCGTTATCAACAAACAACAGACCGACGTAGTCCTAGTTGAGCGGGGAAAGGATTACAGAATAGGCCGCTTGTGGCCCGGGAGACATACGGTGAAATGACTTTATTGTCACTCGTTTTCCAGAAGTTTAGGGAGTTTTCGTATTTGTACAAGTGTGACGTGTGTCCGAAGTGTTCTGCGCTGGTGCGAATTTGATGGTTATACTTGCAAAGGCGTGCGATTTAAGGTTAAAGACATCTCTCGTCGCAAGGTCGTTGGGAGAGAAGCCGTGGGTTTCGTTTCCGGCTCCAGGCCATTTGATTCAACATCACCAAAATCGTAATTTACGGAAGCATTGCCAAAAGGCGTTATTTTCCGCCAAGCCGGTGAACGTACGTTGAGCTAGGAGGCGAGAAACATGATTTCTACCACAGTCGGCCTTGGCTTAAAGAAGCCATCTTCTTTCTCACTTCGAGGTGATCAACACTGCTTCACGCGAAGTTGCCGCGTGCCTGGACTAATCGTTGTATAGGTTCCATTATCACTACGTTTACATGACCACAAGAAAGCGTATTTTAACGATGCGCTTTGAAATGCGCATCAAAAAACGGCACCTGTTTACAAAACGAAAACCGCAATTAGGGCCAATGCGCTAAGGAAGGCACTTCATGCCAGTATGCTCAGAAAACCATTCCTATACCTGCCCACCCTTTGGCAAATAGTAAGTAGGTCCCACACTGCTCTATAGTCCCTGCATGTAATAAACTAGTCGGCTTAAACCCAAATAACCTAACTTATGCAGGTCCAAGTGGTCTTTCTACTCATGTACGCTTAGTTTCAGTTTATTTACCTAAAGTTCGAGTTGCACTAGCACAAAATACGTGGCCGCCGTAACTTAGTCCACCATCTTTACCAGTCGTTCGACAACGTCTCAATGCGATTGCGAGTGTTTACATGAATAAAGACGATGCGCTTCAGACGTCCGATCCAGGGCTATAAAGCGCTTCGGTTTTTCGCCAGATGAAGAAAGTGCCTCTAACGGGTTTTTACAAGGCCCCAGGAGGCGACACGGACCCAATACGCATCTCTCTGAAGCGCTTCGAAGTGGTCATGTAAACGTAGTGTAAACGCACGTTGTATCAGTCGTTCCACAATTAGCCACATGGGGTCGCGATCCAGGACAAAAGATGGAACATGCAGTAATATTAGCACGGATACACCGTCGAGTCCAACGAGCTCCCTTTTATGCTTCTCCTGTTATAGTAATCATTCGTGATACACAAACACACAACTGATAACTACATCTGATAAACGTGCGTCGCCAAAGTTTGCCCTCCATTTATAACGTTGTTTATGCCTACATTGTCGTTTCCTTCTTCTGTTTGATTAATCTTTAAGCGATTAACGGCGAGCTTAATTGATTAATAACAATGATAAATTGCAACCATTAACCGTAAGTTACAAGAGAGGAACAGAAGGTTAGCAACCAAGAAGTAGCATAAGCTAAAGGGGCTAAGAACACGAGAATCTAAAACTCATTTTTACGGCGAGAATTATTGTAGACTGGCTTTCGGCAGTTTAGGATTTCGTGCTGGGATGAGCGCCATTATTTCCGTTTAAACCGTAATTATCGGTTTTTAATCCCCCCCTGAGAAGGGCCTAAAAAATGTATGACTCTTGCCCCCAAGAGGGTCCAAGATATTCATGACCTCCCCCTCCAATTCCCCCCCCCCCCCCCCCCCGAGATAAATAATGACCGTCCCCTTAAGGTGGACGAAATTTGCAGTACAAATATTCACCAAGTAGGGCGCTGGAATCCATCAGAACTCTAATCCGTCCAACAATTACATTCCTCGTTGCTAATACAGGGTTCGTCCATAAATAACAGACGAAACCAAGGCTTTTTCAGGCTTTTTAAGGCAGGCTCACAACCAATTTTTAGGCTGTTTGCACAGTAGACTTAAAATTACTTTTTAAATTCCAGTATTCTGCTAGATGTCATGTTGCTAGTTTAATTCCGGACCTCAACGTTGAAATTATGCTACACCAGCATGGTTACACTGATGACGTCATTTGTGAAATCTGCCAAGCCCCAAGTCCACATGACGTCAAATTGTAATGACCCATTGTATATTCATTGTTAGTTGAGATGATGGTGACCGCCTGGGAATCTGGCTGTTGCAGACATAGGCCTAGGGCCTTAGGGCTTCGGGCAGATGACCAGGAGTGGTTAACGCTCGTTAAACCCTTTGAAACCCTTTGCTATTATATTAATTGTTGTAACAATATAAAGCTGTGAATTGCTGTACTTAATGTTTGACGTCAATTGTAACGGCTCGAGCTCGCTTGATCTTCTGCCGGATGGTCCCAACAATTAGGTATTAACCCTAAATTCATTCCGCCATCAACTCTCCAACTCCCCGCATCGAAAGGTAATTTTGGCCATTTTAATTAGAAATATTCCCTTTTTGTCCCGTTTCCTTAAATTTAAACTCAACCCAGACCTGTCCTGTTGTTAGTCTTCCACTGCAACCCCGCAATACCAAGATTTGCCAATAATACTGAACCATAGCCCAAAATCCGCCATCATTTTAGCTAACCCCGAGTAAGCCTAACATTTGTGGCATTCTATTTTAGGCTCCAAGCTAAGGCATGAGTCACCCCCACCAATCAGGCGAGCCAGAGCTTAACATCGCTCACTTTAATTATTAAAACTCCACCAAAACTGAACCACGACTTTCGGCCTTATTTCATCAGTTTAGATTCTGATTTAGAATAACCCCAACCTTTGACTTGACCTAACATTTTGTGTCCACCTTGTCCCGTAACTGAGGATAGGTTTGGAGGAGCGGTAGTACGAACTAATAATCCTCACAGTCATCGCTGGCGCCATTGGTCTCTTAGTTTGCTGTAGGAGGCTAAATTGCCGTAAACAGAACATAACGTACAGTACTTGTTCAGCTGCCACTTCTGGCAAAAATTGCTTGCACTGCACTGCCCCTCGCTCTTTCTGGCCTCAGTCAAACCCAGAGGAGCATCGTTCACACTAGAAATGGATTCGACTGGCAAACAAAATTCATGCATTTAATTTTATACCTAAATTAATATACGCTCACAAAATCCGAGGCCATTTCAAGACCCTGGCAACAAAAATTTTAATTTTCCAAGAGTTTTCAAGCCTTGAATTTTCGGTCTTCAAATGTACGGTTTTTCAAGGAATTCAACGCCTTGTACGAACCCTGCCAAATAGAACTAAAAAAAAAATTAAAAAAATTGTAGCTCTTACTATGTTCCTGTTTAAATTTATTGCAAAGCCCCGATCCACTTGACGAACTACACGCACAAACCATTAACTAGGAACGGCATGCCGCAATTACGTTCAAAACTTATTACACGGCTTTGAAAAAAATACCACACAAAAGCGTGGGAGCGGAACGAATAGAAGCATGCATAAAATTTACGAAAGTGAATTAAATCAAAAGCACGCCAGAAAACTGACGTTTGTAAATTTGTGGGTCAATATCACCCGCTAATTCCGCTCTAACCTGTCGTGGGAGAGGGAGAGGGAGAGGGGTGGGGGGAGGGGGAAGATAAAAGCTTGGAATTAAACTGATATTCTCTCTAAAAATGGACAGCCAGCCTTCTGTAAACAGAAAATTATCTAGTTTTATGGTTACTGCACTACGTATGTTAAAACTGTAAAGAGCTTTCGTCACGCAACTAACCGTAATACGCCACGAGCGTAAACGTGAATTTTGTTTGAAAACCTTAATATTTTTTTTTACGACACACGTTGCCGTGACAATAACAATAAAACGATTTTGAACTATCATTGACCGTGTTCACGCCAAGGACGCTTATTACAAGTGTGTGTCATTCACGATTTTGTTGTTGTGCGGACAGCCGACGATCCATAGTGACGTATTCGCCTTGACCCAGCTCAGTAGCCTACGTCCATTCCAAAGGCTACTTCTGCGACCATAGGTCTATAGGTCCATATGCTACTTTTGGCCTTCTTCTGCGACCCAGTTCTGCAACATTAGTTCAAACGTATGCAAGTGTTTCTAACGCTTTTATCTATCTTTTTTTCCCCCGCCCGAGGCGGTTTTGGTACATTCGCTCAAACGTATGTAAATGTTGGAAAAGATATACGAGCGCAGGATGCCTGAAATAGGAAGACGGCATGTCCTTTTAAAGGGATCAGCCCTCTAGACGCCATCTTTATCGAAAACCGACCGGAAAGTCAATAGTATGTCTTTATTCTTCTGTTGGGAATTGGCTTCGGGGTTTACCGTGTGCGGTTCACAATATGACTGACGGGGACTGTAGCTTTTTTGACGCGCACCCAGCGTTAGCCATGGCGCCAGAAGGAGAGAGGGTCAATTTTGCTAGATATATCTTATCGGTAATCCTAGGTTCTTTTACATGTCATAATCGACATGAGCACGAGACATCACAGGGCCCTTCTCCTTCCGAAAATGCCAGGGGTGGCTGAGGCCGGATTCGAACCCGGGACCTCTGGCTCTGGAGACGGTCATGCTAACCATCAGGCCACCTTGCCCCACACTGACGGGGACTAAGGAGCAACCTTCACCAACGTCGGTCGCCACCCGCCAAACGGCGAGAAAAATTCAGTAGGTCGCCCTGGGTTTTAGAGCTACTCGCCAAAATGGCTACTGATTTACAAACCCCAAGGTTTAAATTGTCATATCTCGGGAACCGTATTAGTTAGAAGTAAGCGGTTTGCGGCATTGTGTGCAGAATTACACGGGCTCTCCAACCAAGTGTGCAATACTGTTGCCAGCCTCTTTAACTGATTGTAGAGTTAGAATAATGCAAACAACATTTAAGCATTAAGTAGCAGCACAACTGCTAAATTGTTTCTACATGGCGAGGAGATAATGGACAATGGCGAGTGAATGCTAATGTCTGCTGGCCAAATGGCGAGTGCCGCACAATTCATATTCATGAAGTTTGGCACGGGGGAAATCGGGAGTTTTAGAAGGTTGGTAGTTAAAAATTGGGATAAGATTTTGATCCAAAACCTAACGCTCAAAGCATATACAAAACTATAAACCAGCATTCCAGCGGAAATGCCCGAAAATGGAGGAAGTGTTGCAAAACGGTTGCGACTATATAGTCGCTATCCCCGCTTGTTTGTTTCTAAAACGTCATGGGACGGTTCCCCTATACGCGTATTAATTTGCTTCAGATGCTCAATAAAATTAATTTTTAAAAAAAGAAGATAAAGTTGACAAAAAGCACATTTAAGTTGTGGGAAATTGGATGGCTGATGGCTGATGGAGTCAACTAAATCGTGAGGTACTTTGCTACTGACTACAATCACATTACCTGACTGATTGAAGACTCACCGGAAAAAAAACCTAACAAGATTGATTCAGTGCGGCAAAAAAAAACATGCTGTCGAGCGCTAACAATATTAATCACCTGCTCCCCAAATGATTAACGATCAACAGTAATCACTATTCACTTCATCGTGTTCCTTCCGTCAACTTCGATGACAAAAAATGTCCAACCTCACCACTTCGAAGCTCAGAGAACTTAACGTACATTACTCACACCAGAGGTTAGCAAGTTACGGAGGTGGTAATGGGAGCAGTTAGTAACCAGATAATTAGAGTTCGAGAAATACCGTTATCGTTCAGGAATAGGTTAACAACCGACACGATGCGATTCAGCTCTCTGAGATCAGTTACAGTTGCCTGGCATGTGCTGTCGTGAACACAAATACAGACGACGAGACGGGAAACTTGTAGACGCATTACACCTATGGTTCTTGGCTGGTGGCGTACGCATCGATAAACCGAGACGATGGCAGTCCATAATATCGAAGGAATGTCATTTCCTCCTAATTTACAACAACAACAACTACAACAGTTTAATGAATTGTACACCAGTACAAACAAGCACGAGACTCTATTTTGTAGGAAACCTTCCTGCTCGATCCCGCAACCACATGCCTACTCTTTAACAACATGGGAGTAGGCATAAACTCAAGCCTTTGTTATTATGAGATTGGCAGTAGCCAACTAGTTGCCGAATTTTAAATATAGTTAATTTCGAGACTTAGGGCCTGGTTATTACAGGCCGTCGGCCAGTGGAGGTCGAGGGGGATCATTTTGTCCCGTGCCCCGGTACTTTTGGCCCAAAAGTAGGTGGCCCGGTCCCGTCTCCGATCCCGGAAAGGACAAGACACCAGGTTGGAGGGGTGACCCTGGGTGAGAGCGTTGTTGCGAACCCCACCATTTACCTCTCTACGGCCCATCATTTCTCTGCACATTAAAAACAGGAGCGTGTGACTTTAAACTGTTCTCCAAATTTTGCTTCGTCAGCATTTTGTGTATTACTGGTTATATTATTTAGAAACAGGATAAACAAAAGTGGACCGAGTACAGATCCCTGAGGAACTCCACTGATGATATTGGCAAGAGTTGAACTACACACCCCATCCCAACGAACGTATTGGGTACGCTGAGAGACAAACACTGGATCCAATCCAGGAGTTCACCATTGAATCCAAAGTGTGACAGCTTATGCAAAAGTTTACTGAGCACCACTGATTCAAATGCTTTCTAAAAATCAAACAAATTGACATCAGAGAAGATACCCTGATCAAGGGCACCAGTCCACTTGTCAAAACCAAGAGACAATTTGTGTATACAGAAGAGCGACTGGGCAGAAAACTAAATTGGTCTGTTTTTGCCAAGTTATGCATGTTAATGTGCTGCTTCATTTACCATCCAATAACATGACCTTGAAAGGCGCCACCGTAAGGGAAATTGGTCGATAATTTTATAGATCGGCAGCATTTCCTTTTTAAAAAACGGGTGTAACATTACCAGTACTCCAAATTGTGGATATCAATAACGAGTGCATAGACAATGAAACAATGTAAGCAAGGGGAAGACTGATTTGGGGACTATTTGTTTATAAAAACACGCAAATAAACCGTCTGGTCCAACAGTATGCCTTGGGATATTTTCCGGTGTGAAAACAACGCTATCATAGCCTGTATAGACTTCCTGGTCGAGTGCTGGAATTTTTCCATTATCTGAAACTAAATCTACAGCCAAAATTTAATCAATGTATACATTTCGCTTGTGCCGAACCCTAGGCGAAAACGGTCATTTTGGCAATCAATCCAAAAGCAGCATATTAATGCGATAGAGCGTGCATGTTCATTCTTTTAACGGCATCAGTGAAAATAGGGAAGCATGTTCATTTTTGGCCGGTAGCAATGAAAAAGTGCGAGCGTGTTGAGTCTTTACACGGCAGCAATGGAAAAGGGCGAGCGGCCGGAAATGGGAGGGTAATGTCGATTAGTAGTAACAATCAGTTGCAAACTAAAGTGTGCGCGGCGTATCTTGAGTCCTGCAAGTATTTTGTGAGCGGCTACGTCTTCCAGGATGGGAGTGGCTTTAATCGATGTCCGCCATTGTTTTTGTAACCATCTTGGATATCAACAAGGCACTCTGCTACTGAAAACGTATAATCGATTATCTGTGTTCGTTCTGCGGTGAACTTAAGATAGGCCGCGGACACTATAAATATTACGACGTGTACTGTTGATGGAAAACTTTGCGAAATCAATCTCCGGGCCTCCAACAGAAACCAACACCTGTGCGACAACAAACTGGACAGTGTGACAATATCGCGTCCTACTAGACGCCACAAACACACAAAGACAACAACAACAACAAATAGACAGGCATAATACGCAGGGACCAGCTAGTTCAATAAATTTGCTTTGGATAAAGTATCAGTTAAATAAGTACTTCCAACCTTAAGGGGTTGAATAAAGCCACATGCAACAGTCTTTTCGAAAAGGAGAGGTGACATTTCCTCCGGCAATAATCTTTCGTTCGCGTGAACAGTGCCAATTTTTAACACTGGTTGGTTGCATAAACCCTTCGGCATTTATCGTAGGTTAATAGGTAAAACGCTTTAAGTTCACAGATAGGGTTGGCATCGAAGTATAATGGGCGATAATGATATTTGGCCAACGCGATTATTGTGATACCTTGCTTTGCAAAAACTGCGATTACTGCAGTATTCAAACATAGGCTTTGAAAGTTTATCGTGCTCCCAGTCGAAACCACGGCGGGAAGAGGTCAATTTAACTAAGTAATCCAAATAGGATATTCTTAGGATCTTTTACATGCCACAACCCACAAGCGCACGAGGCATGACAAGGCCCTTCCCTTCTCAAGGACCCCGGGGATGGTTGAGGTGAGGTCCGAACCAGGGGTCTCTTGCACATTAGACAATTTTGTTGGCCATCCGGTTGCACCCCCCCCCCCCATCATCGTGTATGCTAGTTGCTGAATTGCGCAGTCGTTATTGCTTAGTGCTTAGTTAAAATTAGTCAGGCCCATTTTAACTATATGGCAGATGCAATAGTACACCATATTACACCATTATTATTATGTCTTTATTGAGCCTAACAGGTCTGCAATACCACTCGCTCATGCAAACTAAAGTTAACACAATCCTAACCTAGCTTAATATTACACCATTCTCCGGATCTAAACAATTGAAATTTAATTTCTGAAGCATACGGATACCTAATGAATTTACTGTTATTTGTTAAACGCAATTAAGCGATCCATTCTAACTCTAGTAAGCTTGGCGGATTTTGTTGTAGCCTATTTGAGACAACTAAGTCTTCCCAGTTTTATAATTCCGCACGGATTTAGCTGCATGGATTTGGATTGAACACCCGAATACTTAAGACGCGATAATCGTGAAAGACAAAGAGCACTGAACACTACTGCGTGGGTTGCACATCGCGATAAAATCACAATATCGTCATCAACGAAGCGTTTTACCCGAGGTTACGTTATTCTTAACTCATACTTAAAACCTTCTGAGAAAATTATTTTTAAGTAGTCTGTTATGTTATTTCACATAAGCATTTACAGTAAATAGCTTTTAAAGGGGCATTTCTTCCACACGAGATCCTTCTCAATATTTATCGATATTTCACATCAAGTAGGGTCACACAATTTTATTTACCGACAGTTCATCAATCCCTTGTAAAAAAAAATCCATTTTAAAATGTGGCGTCTAGAGATTTTCTGTTGAATATTGAGAAGTGTGTTTCGGGCATCCTGTTCATATTTACCAGCTAGGTACGCTTAGATGTTGGATCTAGTTTCGTGATGTATCGTCGTTTCGGGTTTATGAAGATTCAATTTTGGTGTCCATGCAGTTACCTGACACTCGTTTTGCTGACTTTTTCTTATCGCACGCGCAACGCTTCGTCACTTGAAGAAGCGAACGGAAGTGACGTTGTAGTATTATTATGCTGAATCTCACGAAACGGTACGACGGTAACACGCGTGGAGTGAGAACTGCGCGTGGCTGTTATAGGTCAAGAAGGGATCTATCTCCCTTTAAGGGCTTTCATCATTAGTTTAAAATAATTTATCCGACTTTTCTCAGTTTCTTTAAAATTTTAAACATATACAGCAGATTGGTGGAAGTGGGCCAACTGCATCTGGCTTCTCCAATCGAAATCTACTTTGCACTCGATTCGCACAAACACGGTTGGGATTTGTATTTTGCATATACTGGTGTCATCTTCAGTGAGCGTTTCTCGCATTCGGTTAAGATAATCAGTTCTGCGTGGCGCGTGGTAATGTTATCTAAATTCGATATCAAAGTAATGAATTTCAAGCTGCAGAGCCAGAAGTTTCTGTTTATCTGTTTTCTTTACACGTTATCTGCGACTGAAGGGATGCGTTTTAATCTTACTTTTCTGAGAAAGGAAGAGCCTTCCCTATCAAAATTTAAGGGGAATTTTAATCTTGGACCCTTGTATGGTACCACTCTAGCCTATTTTAATACTCTTCAAGCCAAACACAAGGGCCGCACGTGCTTGAACCTTGCATTTGTTGATAAAAATTCCGGGCCTTATTTCCTTGAAGTGCTTCGCAACGTCCTTGAAAGCCTTTGAATCTGAATTTTTTTGTCGTAATTTAAAATAATGTCCCAGCGTTAGTAATAATAGTAATAAAAGTTTATCACAATAAGTGAAAGGACACGGAAAGACCGCAGAGTAGCTATTAACTCCGAGCCAAAATTAAGTTTAAAAAGAGCAATACCAGCCACAGGCTGAAGTCTGCAAAATAAAACAACACAAATCATAAACAAGAAAAGAAGAAATTTGTTGTGCTGTTGTTAGCTCCATCTAACGAAACTGGAGAGGTCTGTTTTGTCAATTTTTTTCTTGAACGTAGGAAAAGAAGTGGACAAAATCACGTCAGATGAAAAGGCATTCACCCGATGAGAGAAGAAGTACTACTTCCGATAATCCCTACGAACCTGATTTTACAGCCAATTTAAGAGAGTGATCTGTAGTACGATTATTTCCTCTGACCTCAAAAAGGATATCACTATCAATGTCAGTGTTCCCCTTTAAGATTAAGTAAATTAAACAAAGGTTGGCACGTAGCCTACGCAACTCAAGTGAGTCAAGCTTTTACAAAATACAAACGTTCCGAGTGTATAGGCCAGATTTTTAAGACCTGGTAAAAATTTGTAGAACCGCCGCTGCACTGCCTCAACGTGATCGATGTCTCTAGTTAAGTGTGGTGCCCAAACTACCCAGCAAGTAGCAACCGGCATCTAGCCAGCTGGCGAATAAACGCAGTCAACTGGCGACTAAAAATTTAGCATCAGCGGCTACTTTTGCCCTTACACTTATACTTGTCACGGCGAGCATGAAAGGATTAAAGAGATTCTCACTTCGATATAGTGCATGGCAAAAAATCTGCTAAATTATTTTTTCATTTGTGGTTGTTTGACTGAATCCTTAACGTCTCCGTTTTCCTATTCCCAAACCATTAGAATTCGTTATTTTTAATTCCAAGCATATGAATGAAATTAAAAATTACTACCCGCAAAAACGTTTGCGTTGGGTCTTTAGTCGGCAGGATATAGGCCTATGGCCGCACGTCAGTTTGTTTTGCGGGAGCTGTGGCATATCAAGTTAAAAAGTAGGCCTAGGCCTAACTCCCCCCCCCAAAAAATGTGGAGAATTTTGTTTTTGCGGTTAGTGAGGGGAGGCGGGAGCTCTCTTTTGTGTCGACTAAAATTTTACTGCGGTGACTAAAGATTTATCGTCTCCTGGCCGGTACGTCAAGGAGTTAATTTTCGCGGATAGTGTGTTTTTGCACGGACCCTGCAAACACAACGGATGCGAACCAATTACTGTACCTTTTTTTTTTTAGTAACGCGCGGTGCGAAACAGTGCGAAGGAACACTGTCTGTCAGTTTGTCGGCGTTGTGTCTCCACAATAACTTTTAAAACCGTTTTCCGATTCATTTGAAAAAAAAAAAAAGGAATTAGTCGAATTAACGTCTTTTTCGACTGCTAAGGTTAACTCGGGTCAGAAAGGGATAATTTTGCTAGGAAATACCTAGGATTTTTCACATGCCACGATCGAATACGCAAGGAATTGACCAGGCGTACTTCCTTTTCCTTACTACAAAAATCTAGAATGGACCGCCTGAGTCTGTGGTCTCGGCCTCGTCCATAAATAGATTTAAAAGACAAATATGAAACTCACATATCGAATACATCCCCGGAACTTAGGCTGTTTTACTATACTTAAAGTGCATATTTATTATTTTCTTCCGCACCATTTTCGAATTACATGGTTAAGATAGTATAACTTAATAAACTGGCCAATTAATTTATTGTATATAAGAAATTCGAAAGTAATTGTTATTAATGGTGAATTATTGGTAGATTGTTACTTATTTTAGTGTATATTGTTAATATCTTGCTGATCAACATTTGTTGTTTTTTCCCATTAACATATGATTTTTTTATATATATATAACTTATTCATTTATCTTGTGCATACAACCTTATGTCATATAATGCCCTTGCGGCGAATTGACTAAGGAATTAAAGTTAAAGTTAAAGTTAATCGTCAAGTGCTCGCGCTCATTCCGGAAACCTTCTCTTCACGAAATCTTAGGGGTGGGTACAAGCATTCTAGGCTTTAGCTTGTAGATTTAAGTTTGAAAATCAGTAAAGTTGGACAAGGGGTTTTGAGGATACTGATTTTTTAGAGATTGAAATTAATCCGACATTAGCCCGATACCATTCTGAACCATTCTGGGAAATTATTCAAAAAAGTAATACAGTTCAAATATTAGACACAAACCGAAATCTAAAAGCACGTGAATCACATTTTTCAATTAACAGTTGAAAACTATTCATTGACAAATTCAAAGGGAGATAGATTCCTTCTTGCCCTATAGCAGCCACGCGCAGTTATCAGCCGCGCATGTTGCCGTCGTACCGTTTGGCGAGATTGTTTTGTAGTACTACAACGTCACTTCCGCTCGCTTCTTCACGTGATTCAGCGTTGAACATGCGATTAGAAAAAATCAATGAAACGAGGGTAACGTGACTATGAAACGCCGTTACTTGGTATTTAAGACTTAAAAACAAGAGTGAAAATTGTCGAACCTGCCCTTTAATTTCCACCATATCATCGAATAAACAAACAGTGTAATAAACAAGATGTAAATACTCTTTCATCAAAGTGAAACCGAAGGACGACGTCGAAAGATATTTGTTTTTCTTTTCCCCTACACAGTATAGCCTACGCTTACTCACAAACGAGTGAGTCGTAGATATCAAGTTGTCTGTTATTTTCCTTTATCTTAGCTCAATGTTGACCAGCTGAATTTTAATATCCTGACAACCAGTACTTGTAGCTAACACAAACAATAAATTGGGCTTCGCGTCACACTTTTGTAATATGACGCTGTGGCAGATGTCAGTCAAATCAGGCTAACTTGGTGGAGGATGTAAAGAGGACCCGATCGAAATCCCTAAGTCTGTGTCGTCCTGGGTAGGATGAGAAACGACCAGGCTCCTTCAACGGATATGGAATATACTTTGGACTATTATGTACACTATCTCAGCCACTATCTCAGCCCACCTGCAAAGATTGAAGTTTCACTGTTCGAATCCCTGGGTGTGCCCCGATCCTTACTAGAATTCTTCCTCGTCTAAAAAGTCTAGTTAAGTTCAAAATTGAGCCGATTAATCTATATGAAATCTATACGAGCATTAGCTTGCTTCAAAATGACGTAAGGCTCTAATAAATTTACTAAAGAAAACTTTAAATGAAAAATAAAATAAAACGTTCCGCTAAATTGGAACGTGTTTAGTTTTTCATTGGTCCCTCTCCAACTTCGGCTGTTTATTGAAAATGTGATTTTGTAGTGCATTTAATATTTAATTTTTCTTCAGCAACTGCAATTTAAAACGTCTAACCTGCAGGTAAATGTCCTCCACATTTTTTTAGGCTAGTTAATTTCTGGGAGACTTAAGCCAGTGCAGTGTACATAAATACACATTATGCGACGTTTTACAGCAATCCCTGCATCTTTATCAAGGCAAGCAACAATGGGTACGGCTAAGAAGCCAAAGTCAGGTTAACACTTTAAAATCCATAAAAACGGAAACACTCAAAGCAATTGAATAAAAATAAATAAAATGAAAACGTATCTAAGGCATCTTAGAAATTGGCAGGTGAGAAGTGAGGGGTGGTGTTTTTGATCAGCTGTTTATATTGGTTTGCCCTGGTCAGGAAAATTGGATATACCTGATTTTTGTAAAATGGGGACGTATTCATTTAATGCGTATTTTTCCGGCATAAAATGGTTATGTACAGGAGGATTTTGCGTGACAATGTAAAGCGTTTCAAGATTCAGCCTTGTGCACTCTCAAGGTCAGGGGTGTGCCCTGTCTTTGCCTAGTGTTGGACGAGTGAATTTATTTGACAGTTATTTTCGACAAACTCACCCGTCTAGCACAAGATAAATACAGGGCACACCCCTGACCTTGCGAATCAAGACTTTTATCTCACGAAAAACAATATAAAGGAAGTCTAAATCTTGAAACTCTTTGCATTCTCAGGTAAAATCATTCTGTACACAACCACACTATGCGGAAAAATTGCGCATTAAAGGGACATAAATCCTTCCGATATGTCGTGCGATCCGTTGGGAATAGCGTTTGAAACATTTACACAAGTGAGAGTTAATGACACAAAATCATTTCCCACGAAAGAAAAAAAAACAAGAAAACGGTTGTGTTGGCAACATTTACATACGTTTGAAGTAATGTCGCAAAACTGAGACCTACAGGAAAGCCAACAGGGATGCAATGTACCTTTAAAAGAATATGTCCCCATTTTACAAAAATGGGGCATCACCAATTATTTCTGTCACCAGAGCAAACCAATATAAATAGCAGAGCAAACCCCCCTCCCACTTCTCACATGCACAATCAGGCGAGAGTTCAGGTACCGTACAGCCAATTTCTAAGATGTCTTAGGTCGATTTTTATTTTATTTACTTTTATTCACGTGCTTTTGAGTTTTTCCGTTTTTATGGATTTTAAAGTTTAAATTGATTTTGACTTCTTAGCCGATGACGAAGCAGGGATTGCTTCGAAACTATGTTGGCCTTCCATATTGGCCGTTATACACCCTAGTGCTTTAAACTATTTTGTACGGTAGTCTTAAACATCAACTACGAAGTGTAGGTTATACAGCAGTGACATTGCCGCCATATTGGCACCAGTATGGGTTTTGGAGGGCATAACTACAAGGTGCACTACATAAAAATGGAGGGAAAAACAACGGAAGAGCGGATTTCTTAGGCTTAAAATAACGTTGTTTTCTCCAACAACAAAAATCGTGCGTTTCAGGTCTAAGAAATCACTCTTCACCGCATCGGCTTCAGTATGACGCCCTTCTGTTTCTCTCCGCAGTGCCCCTTGCAGCTAACCCATTCAGGCTCCAGCATAGAGTTATATAATACTACGTTGTGTCACTGCCTTATAGTTTGTTCCACATTATGTTTGCAGGAAACTGACTGTACGACGTCACGTTTCCTTGCACTCCGAGTGGATATCACACTTGTAGACTCTACACAGTTACTGTTAGCGTCTGTTACGTGTTTTTTGCATTCGTAGTGGGAGGAAATTGAACGAGGCGTCATACAGTCAGTTTCCTGCAGACATAATGTGGAACAAACTATAGTACCCGTATTGGCAACTCAACTGTCAAGAAACCCTTGAAGTGCCTACAAATTGTTACCTCTACTACAATTTCGAGGTAATAAAGTAACCAGAAGAGCTCGCAGCTAGATCTTTAGCGCTTCCCGGGTCAATTCCAGAGTGATCGCGTGCACAGATTAAAAGAACTTAACGATACCTCAATTTACGTGCATCCCACGCATAAATAGCATCTGCAACATTTGCATAGGCATGAGTGATGAAGGTGGAAACATAATGGAGCACACTTTGTGAATTGCTAAGGATTACAGGTGAGCAGCAATAAGGAGAAAAACTTAGCAGTTCGCAATGTTGCGTTTCTTCGTGTAATTATTGTTATTTACTGCTAATTCAGTTTCATTAACTCTTTAAAATGCCCATGCCGAACTAGATGCATTTTTTAAAAGTCCCATTTTTTTTTCAGTCGCGAGATTCGAACCAGCATTCACTTAGTTTGGAAACAAGGACGCTGGCCTGGGCTATTGCTGCTCGCTTTGCTTGGGGTCCACAGGGATTCTCAACACCGAGACCCCTCACAAAGCTAGCGTTGCGCGTTGGACTTAGTTTTTTACTCTTCGGTAGCCGTCAATATATAGCCAAAATCCTTACACAATGAGACAAGTTTTTTGCTGTTCAGTAGCCGTCAATATATAGCCAAAATCCTCACACAATGAGATAAGTTTTTTGCTCTTCAGTAGCCGTCAATATATAGCCAAAATCCTCACACAATGAGACACGTTTTTTGCTCTTCAGTAGCCGTCAATATTTAGCCAAAATCCTCACACAATGAGAAAGTTTTTTGCTGTTCAGTAGCCGTCTATATATAGTCAAAACCCTCACACAATGAGACAAAAAATAAGCACACGAAAATGAACGTGTTGTAAAACTGAGCTACACAGGAAAGCCAAGTAGAATCAATAGCCTTCCACATGTTCTTTTTGGCTTAAACTAAAGAGGGGTTGCAGAGGCTTGAAATTTAAGGTTTACAGGGGAAAAAATATGTAAAAGTAACCGCTATCACCGGACTAGGTCTGCAGTTACTTTTGTATAAGGCATTTATTTATTTGATACCAGTTCGGAAAAGTTAAACAAAAGTAATGAGATTCAGCTTACCTTGGTGTAAACTCCAGCGGAGAATAATTCGTTTTCGATGACCATAGTAATGATGCCAAACATACCCATGACGAGGGCGTAGTCACTGATGCGTTTGCGCTTTTCAAAGAGGGCCTTCCGTCGTCCAAGGCGGTACCCGACGTTAGGTTTATGACTCCTGCGAGGTTTTTTGCAGGACTTTTCTTCCGTATAGCGCGGGTACTCGGCGTTGACGCCGACAAGGGCGAGGGCAGGGTCCTCCTCTCGACCTCCTCCCCCACCGCCCCCTCCTACACCTCCCCCTCCTCCTCCCCCACCGCCGCCACCACCGCTGCCTTTCATAGCTCCAGGGATGGAGTGCGTTGACGAAGGTTTGCGGAGCTGCTTGAAGTGCCGTAAGGCTCCATTGACGCGCATGGAGTCGGCAGCGATCTCGGCGATAGGGTCGCAACTGTCGCCTCCACGAGGGGCGATGTTGGGCAGCCGTAAGGGCGGTTGCAACACGTGATGATGCTGGCAGTGCAGGCACGTGGTCTCCGGGTGCGAGTGCTGCCGGACAATCGGCTCGCGTCCCGACGGCTGCACACTATCTCGGGAGGCTGCTCGCGGTAGGCGGGGAGGCGGCGGGGGCAGCAGAGCCGCCGGTTTGTTTGGGGTGACGGTCGGGGCGTCGCTGCAGCGCCGGCAGTGGAGCTCCAAGTCCGGCACGGACCGGGTGCTGGCGTCCGATGGGTTACTACTCGCTCGCGGATCGAGCTCTCGTTTGCTACCGGCGGCGCCACCGCATCCGCGTGAATCGCAACTAACGGTGGTGGCCGAATCGGCGACCGCACCGACTCCGACTACGACGTCCACGCCGCCGGCGGGTGCTCCCAGCAACAAGAGAGCTTCGGCCGAATCCACACGGGCGGCGCTTCCTCCAGCTCCATTGGCAGGCGTCACCATGACAACAGACATTTCCATGGAAGCACCAACACGTGCTCGGTGTCGGTGGCATCAGTCGACAAGCCCCTGCATCCGCCGGTTGGACGGGAACGCCGGATCCGCCACCATGAAGACGGCGGGACGCGGCGACCACATGGCCGACGAAGCAGAGGCGGTTCGGGTTCGGAAGGCGGGAAACCTGCAGAAAGAGAAGAAAATGAACATTTTATAAAAAAAATGGAGAAAACCGTTTCTAAACACATGTCATTAGGAAAACATCACACATTAATTCTCTGATAAAAATAAAAAAAATAAAAAAAAAACAGGCCAATTGTTATGTTCATCAGTTACGTAAACAGCAGAAAACGATTTCTCAAAGAAGTGGTGGGAGGGGGCAGGGATTAGACAGATTTCGACATGGGTCTATGTCTAAAATGTTGGTCGAAGACAAAATTAATGATATGTCGAATTTCTTTGAGTTTTGGAGGACGCTTATGCAGCCTAGGCTTCTATTGTTCACGCCTTAACACGCTATGTATCCAACTGTTTATTGGGTAATTTTCCAGTCTCAACAATTGGGAAGTAAGGTTTTCTGATCAAGTAGGGTAAAACCAGTGCACACTGAAAGAACGAGTGATTTGAATTTATTTAGCCTGGAAACAGTTTAAAGCTGCTGCATGTGCTCACATCCTACAAGTGCTGTGTGTGCTGCGGGTTGGCAACCATGTAAAAAAATGAATAGCACTCCACAGTTAAATATCAGTAGCTTGAAACCAACGATTAATCAACTCAGCCAGTAGCGCACTCAGGAGGGGGGGGCAAACAAGTGCCCTCTCCCAAGACCCACACTTTAGAGTCAAATTTGGTAAAAGACGACAGACAGATAGGGCATTTTAGACAAATAAAGTAAATAAGTCCTGTTTTATGTCGTGCAATCAAAAGTAAGTTGCTCAGGAAAGACTCTACAAATGCAGTTAGTATTTGACCACCCCCCTAGCGCCGGCCCCCCCCCCCACTATCAGATCAAAATCAGACGTATAAAGGAAGAAAATTCTGGTAACGTATTAAGAAAACTACGTTAGTTTCTTTCACAGCGACAGGAAGGACTTTAGGCCACATCAATAGAGCCCAGGTTTTACTGTGAGAGTTGTAAAATCATCTTTTTTTCAGCTGGTTTTGTAAATATAAAAAAAAAATGGTGTAGAAAACAGATAAGAACGTTTGGCATGAGAAAGAATTGCAAGAGTGTTATTTTTACTTTTATTCTTTTTTTGGGAGGGGGGGACCGCAAAAGTAGCATTTTTCGGTTCGCCCCCCTGGCTAAAATTGCTGCCCCACTGCCGCCTCCCCACTGAAGTGATTCTAGCGTCGTCCCCGCGAAGGGCTGAAACCGTTTAAAATTTGTTTAAGTGATTAAGTGATTAAGTGATGATAAAATACAAGAACACTCAAAAGGAAATAACGCAAACAATTCTCATTCTTTGTAAATCGTGCTGAAAAATAAACTCAGCTCAATTGACGGGAGCAGAAAAAATTATTCTGAAAATTGGTTATTCAAACATTTAAAAGGCACAAATCTGCTGAGACTTGGTTGTTTTTCAAGCTCCAAGGTACTTAAAAGCAACCCTGCCTAAATCCCACTGAAATACTATTCATTGCCTGAAACGGGAAGGACAGTCTAGCTTCCCTGTCAAAAAAAACGCGAGAACAACAAATTAGGCCTAAACCTACCCCACCCTATGCGTCCTAAAAGTGAAAAGTTTTCCAAGTGACGTGGAACCAGTGGCGGATCTACACGGGGTGAGGGAGGGGGGGTTGGTTAAGGTCATGAAATGACTTAAAAACACAAACAGAGTAGCCATCAAGTGCTGGTGAAACAACGAAATCACGTTGCGGCTACAGAGTAGGCACTTGATGGCTACTCTGTTTGTGTTTTTAATTACTAAAGTGCTTTTTAACTTTCTGCTTTTTGTTATGAAATGACTTCACATTAATAAAGACTAAATCACAAGGTAAAAGGTTAACAAAGCAACAGTCTGCATTAAAGACAGCTTGTGAGAATACAAGATACACTAATATGAGAAAGAAAGAAAAAAAATGCCCCCCCACCCCCACCCTCGTCACTCGTCTTGTCTCCCTCGTAAGGTGCACCCCCGTTGAAGGCTTGAAATAATATGGCATGGGTATAGTGTAGTAGTAATAAAATAAATTGGCATGCTCACGAAACACCTCAACGGTATTTTTGAAAACGTTATTTTAAAATGTATTTTTCTACCTGTTTCGAATTTAAAACAGCCTTCAGCCCCCCCCCCCTACTTCCACCAGATACCAAGTGGGATTTCTAATGACTCCCATTCGCACCAAGGTCGAACCTCGTTGGGAGCCAAACGTGTATGGGCCTTCAGGGCCAAAACCGTATTCATTCACAGTCCGCCCCGTACTTAGTAATTATTGAACCTTACTTCACGTGAAAGGGGTTGCTCTTCATGCTGAATAAAGATACACCGCACTCATATCAATGCAACCAGGAGCGGTATAAAGGATAGGCCGTAGGGATCAACGGAGTGCCCATGATAATATTACTGCACGTTCCATCTCTCGTTCGGAGTCGCAACTTTAAGTGGCCAACTGCATTTGTATTCTGAGATAACCCACAGGGGTCGTACGGGTCCTTGAAAACCTGGAAATATCCTGGAAAAGGATAAAGGAGTTCCAGGCCTGGAAAAGGGCTTGAAAAACGTGAAAAAAGCCTCACGTCCTTGAATTCTCCTGGAAATACCCTTAACTGCCATTGATAGCTTTTCTAGAACACTAAAAAGTCAAATAACAAAACGCATATGCTAGAAATAACGTAGTACAATAAGCCACCTTTATGCACTTACGTTTTGCCAGTGGAGGAGCGGTCATAGCGATAAAGGTGCTAAGTGTCAGTGATCTGGGGACGAATTGGGTTGCCATTTCGGATCCGGGTCATGCCACTCCGACGAAACGTATGTGCATAAAGGTGGCTTACTATACAGCGTTATTTCTAGTGTCCGATTTTAGCTGTTTGCCTTGTTTTCTTCTTTTCTTTATATAATTAACAACGATTTGTATGTATTTATTTAACTAAAAAGTCGTAACTGTTCCAGTTACGCTCTGTACACCTAACCAGTTTTCCAAAGTTCACTGCATATCGCATCATTTCCAGTAATAAAGATTATTTATATGGGCAACAATAATAGCTAACACGCTCGATCGGTGATTCTGTAAACTTACTCCTGTAGCGCATGCTGTTCTTTTTATTTGTAGCTGAGTTTTCATTACAAAAATGTGGCTTTTAAACCTTAACAAGTGGCACCCTTCTGGTTTTTTACCAGCTGAGGTAATTTTGTTGTATGTTGTAGTTAAAATAACATACAATAAAACAACATACGGAAGCTGAGCATTAAACAGAGTCAATTGCCCCATTGTCTGTTACAGTAATTACTCGTTTACGGTCTTTGAATTTTCATTGACAAGTCCTGGAAAAATTCTGGAAATCACCTGGAATTTGAAGTTTAAAGGCGAGAACGAATCATGTAAAATACGCTATACAGATTTTGTCCTAAAGAAAAACATCACTCGTATTACAGGTTAGAAAAACATCACTCATATCACGAAAAACACCACTTGCAATACAAAATACATCACTCGTATTACGAAAAAAATCCCTCGTATTACAGATTAGAAAAACATCACTCGTATATTACGAAAACCATCACTTGTATTACGAAAAGCATCACTCGTATTACGAAAAACATCACTCGCATTACGAAAAACATCACTCGTATTACAGGTTAGAAAAATATCACTCGCATTCTACATCGCTCGTATTACGAAAAACATAACTCGTATTACAGGTTAGAAAAACATCAATCATATTACGAAAAACATAACTCGTATTACAGGTTAGAAAAACATCAATCATATTACGAAAAACATAACTCGTATTACGATTAGTCAAGGGTCGGGTTGCTCGTCAAACACGAACCTCGAATATGACGAGAATTTGACGGAATCGTTGGCCACGTCGTTTGCAAACATGGCAACGGTTGCGTCAAAATCACGTCATGTTCAAGGTTCGGTGTTTGACGAGCAACTTACCCCTGGCATGTCGCAACTTCCCGTGAAGCAGGGAAAAAGATGGCTTATTTAAGCCAAGGCCGACTTGGGTAGAAAGTTTCTCGCTTCCTGGCTCAACGTCCGTTCACGCGCGTGCCTGAAAATTGACACCTTTCAGAACGGCTTTGGTAAAATAAGATTTTGGCAACGGTGACTCAACTGGCCTGGAGCCGGGAAACGAAACCCACAGCTTCTCTCCCACTCAGATTACCTTGTCACAAGGGATAGAATATGAAGCTATAGTGAAAGCACGGACACTGCTGCAAGTCATTCGATAAAGCATTCAATAACGGATTTATGATTAACTGAATGTGGTATAGGATCAACTGATTCAGTTAATTTGTTGCAGCCTCTCCCCACAGGCAATACCGCTTTCGTCTCAAGTTAGCTGACGAATCTGGACTTTAAAGCTGAACTGCCTCAATTTTGTTTTGAACCTTTGTAAATCTTTTTAAAGCAAAACGAATCATAGGGGTGGAGAGTGTACTCAATTATTGCTAGGACGACTTCTGAGATGCTGAAGGAGTTGGATGGCCTCTCTCCCAACCCAATCTGTACGTCTAGTAGGGTGTTTGCCTGGGACCTTTTTCCAGCTATTAACAAAAATGACCGCCGTAACATTAAGCAACAACATTGAGTTGTACCGTGCTAATTATGTCAGACAGTGACGAATATGTATCTAATCTAAGTATGCCTCTTCCAGCTGCAGAGGAGCGTTACGGTAAGTCAAAAACGTATCTATGGTCGAATATAGAGCAGCGGTTCCCAACCTCTTCTACAGTATTCCTCCCCATCGAACCTAGCACGTAATGGTGCTCCCCCTCCCTCCCCTACCCTTGCTGTGTAATCCTTTTAATAAAATGAATGATACTGGTACCGTAAATCCTTTATCAACAGCCCTAGCAAAGCTACGGGCCTCCCCCCGCCCGCCTCCCCCCAAAATGCTTCAAGGTCAGAAATCGTGAAATTCCCAGGAGACGGGACTTTAACTAGGATATTTCACAATTTCTGACCTTGAAGCATTATAGATCATAATTTTTCTACTAGAAAATCAATATTTCATCCCCTTAAAGCATGGTTTTTCTGCACTAAAATTAACTAAAAGCTTCCTACATAAAAGAAACTAAATACTAAATAAATAAACTAGGAAACTAATAATCGAAATAATTTTAGCAGCCCACGGGCGTTTAATTGGCGATTTATGAAATAAAAAAATGTCTTTTATTTATTTTTGGCCAAATTTTGTTCTAAAATATAACTTCTTTTGTGATACATAATAAAAAAAAAATTTCACCACTGATCTATATATACGGCGTCGACAGCGACTCGCGCTTCCCCCTCCGGCGTCTCATCGGTTGGGAAACCCGGGAACAGATTCCAGACGCTCATCTCGCTATCGTCAAATCAGCTGAACATTAATGATTAAATCCTCCGGTGTGTGCTTCCTGTCTTATTCAAATATCCCTGGTTCCCGAGGGTAAAGACCCCGGCCCGCGTGACCCCGCAAATGAGGTAATGACAGTTACACCAACTCATCCAGAATCTTCTAGTCTAATGACTAATCGCATGCAACCCTGTCCAATAACATAGCGGGCATCGCATATCTCAATTCGCGAACCTTTTCCCCGCGGACTTTTCCTCCCCGGACATTTTCATTTCCATTCCGTAGAGTTTTAATTGCCATTTAAAATTACGGTGCACTTACAAGGTTATTTATTTCAAACGCCAATACTAGTGCTGGCTTACGGTAATTAGTAACTTTAACTTTATTAAGTGGGCATCAAAGCGCCTAAATGACTTTACATGACGCCAATTGCAGCGTAAAAATCAGAAAGACGAACAAAAGGCTATAAGAGTATGTAAACCGAGCGCACAGCATACATTGAGCACACATGTAAAAGAAACCGTAAATCGAGCGCACGCAATCAGAACTGTGGGGGGCCGCGCACGCTTCACCCGGGAAACGAATATCCTAAAGTCTTCACAAATCAGAACTGCCGGTAACTCACTGCCGGAAATACGGAGCGTGAAACTCTATAAGTGCGCTCGATCTACGATTCATTCATGAAATGTGCCCTCAAAACTAAGTACATTTGCTGCATGCCGCCTACAGGAGGCATTTCGCCTAACCACTCATAACTACACCACAGAGACCAAATTTTAAACCAAACTTAGGTTGCCACATGCAACTGTTCCCTGCCCGTTGATAGACGAGCCGAGGCAATTAACCTAGTCTATTCTATCCTAACGTGTAACACTGCCACCACTATACATACGCAATTCCCCCCCCCCCCCAACCCCACCCTCTCCGTGATTTGCGGGTAAAATTGTTACGGTAGCACTTTTAATGTAAGCTCATTTGATGTTAATAAATACATTGCTTTAGGTTTCTGCATTGTGGATAATGTGTTGGAGGGCAGGGAACTCCAGGGGGATAATCTCCGGGGAGATAATGTCCGAGTTAAGGAGGGGGGGGGGGAATTTGTCCGCTATAGTTTCCGAAGAGGATAAATATCGAGGAGGGGGGATGTCCGATTACAAATCGCCGGTCTCATTTCAAATATGTGCACAAGGGACGGATACGGCGTTTTATATACCGCTTTCGTAGAAACACTATAAGCAAAACCAGCACTGGAATAGTGCAAAGCAAAAAATATAGCGAACTAGTGCACAAGTAAAACAATAAAACACGACATTTGGGGATAAATGCAACCCCGTTACCAAGTGTGGATATCATTTCATCCTTCGAGCTGATATCCACACTTGATAACGGGGGCATTTATCCAGGAAACGTCGTGTTTTATTGTTTTGTGCACTAGTTGGCTATATTTTTACCTTTGATCGTCGAAGCACTAGTGCTGTTATAGCTGATAATTTCTAGATGAGCCACGTCCGATCTCTCTTTTACTTGTCGGGGTCAGCACTATCCTGGACGAATTCCTCCCCTCTAACTTCATCATAAAAAAAAAAATCGAAAAATGTCACGCACTTCATTTAAAATCTGTCTCAAACGATCATCTCACAAAAATAAAAATAAAAAAATAAGTGATCACGTCATCGGTTTTAGTGGCCTTCCTGAAAAAAAAATATTTCTGACAAGTAAAATAAATTAACTTTTCCGTCGAAGTGAGCGGCACGTCATACTTTCGGCAGGAACACAAAGTAGAAACGTCATCGAAAAGTGACACTGAGACAAACAGCTGACGTCAAACTGTCACGTCTATTCTTACGTCTATTAAGCTGGCCAAACATTCGGAGTGATAGGAGGCTTGACGTGCGTCTGTTTCATCGCCCATAACGTCATGACGGTGGGGTTGCCGTGAAAGTTATTTACGCATCCCTTTCCCCATCCCCCCAAGAAAAAAATCCGGTGGCCTAAGGAAAAGCAATAATCTTTCAAATTTGCATTTCCAGAAAAAGATCTTTTGTAGCCAAATTAATCATGGGTGAAAATTGGCGAAAATCGTAGGCGACAGTTGGTCAGATGCATTCAGCTAATCCTGAACTGGGCTTAACGCCCTTGGTCTACCTACACTCATTGGGTCAGCTACACTTGATAATGGAAGGATGAGTTTATTATAACAAGGCAGTTCCAGGGACGGAGTGAAATCAAAATTTACTATCTTTGCAAAAGGGTAGTTTGGTCGTGATGGTTTGGTGGCGAGAGCAATCTGTAACGTGTGGTCCTGTGAGTGGGCGCCCGATTAGCGACGGCAACGCGATACTAGATAGCAGTTAATAGGACCACACGTTACAGAATTCTCTCGCCACCAAACTACCACGACCAAACTACCCTTTTACAAAGATGCTAAATTTGATTTCAGTTGGTCCCTGGAAATTCCTAGTCGTTATAATAAATTAATCGATACGTTTATTACACTCCAAAGTATTTCGTGAGATACATTGGTAACGAAATTACAAGAGTAGACATCTGTATCGCAGAGCAAACTCGTGTGCAACACAGAACCATTGAGAAAAATAATTAAGGTGTCAATGGGTAACAACAAGTTCTGCGTGAAGTAATAGGGAAATACTGCAAATTAAAACATACATACAGAAAGTAAATAAAGTATATATCTACACACGTCATATATTCAATAGAAACTAAATAGAAGCAGTAAAGATGTTAAACATTTAAAAATAAACAAAATTACAAGGTCAGCAAACCCAACAATCCATTCGCGTACCTTCGATTTGAAACAATGAGCTGACCGGATGAGTTTAGAGTGATATGGTAGGGCATTATAAATCTTTGGCGCCTGATAAAGAAAAGTATAGAACTTCCCACCTAGGTAAAAAATACGATCTGATCCTGGGCAACAGATGATTCCACAATTTCATATCATAGACAAATTTTAATTTTCGGAAACAATTGCTAGCATCCTTGGCCGGTAGTAATTGTTTCCGAAAATTAAAATTTGCTTGTGCTATGAAATTGTGAAATCATCTGTTACCCAGGACAAGCTCGTATTTTTGACCTAACCTCTCCACAAAATAATCGTTTTTGGATCCTCCCACCTATCTTTCGGTAACAAAACGTGAAGCTGACTACAAGATCTAAGTGTTAAAAAGTGCTACAGTTGTGTGTTCAACAGTTTTTAGTGCACAACCATGGTATTCTCAACGTACAGTTGCCTAAGGGGTTATACGTTCTACTTTACACGATCAACTGAGTGTAGCCAGACTAAGTGCATTAAACCCATTTCAGGGTTAGCTGAATGCATCTAAGCAACTGCCACGTACGGAGCTCCAATGTATCATCCCTTGCTTTATTTATCACAAAATAGTGTTTTTTGGGGGAAATGCAAACTTAAAAGAGTAGTACTTTTCGTAGGCAGGCGATTTATTTTAATTGGGGGAAGGGTACATAAATAACTTTCACGTTAGGGGCCCCCCCCCCCCCTCCCCGTCATAACGTTAGAACTGTGTAGAGTATACAGTGGGGGATTTCGTGCGTTGGAGTTTAATGGTTAACTCAGCAGCACTACGTGGTATTATAGAAGTTCCGCCTGAATTTCTAGAGTCGGCTTTCCTACAAAGCAATCAAGTGGCTCGCCACTACGAGCCATCATTCTGTTTGCGGGCAAAGCCGACTCTTACAAATTCAGGCGGAACTTGTGCCTGAGCTTTCTACCTAGCTCATGACAGGAGAAGGCTGTCCATGGAACAAAACAAATTGAGTAATGAGGAATAATAATAATAATAATAATAATAATAATAATAATAAATGTGCGGCACAGGCTACATGCAATTTTATCCATAGAAGGCTGGCATTCAAAAATCAGTTTACTGTTTTGTACTGCAATAAGAAATGTTTCTTCAACTTTCTTGTCGTAAATCGGCACGTGGACCATACTTCGTGTCGCGAACCACGAGAAGAGGATCTCTCTCCGTATCGTTTTCATGCTTACTGGGTATAGAGAATTCAAAAGCACATGCTTTCATAAAGGCGAGAAGCAATCGGCTAATTTAGTGTTATCTAAATTAACAGCTAGTGAGCGAGAAAATTTACGTAGTGAGTTGTTGAATAAACGCGCGTCATTAGTTGCAAGATGGCGGCGTGATAGGCGCTAAACTAAGTGGAACAGAAATTGTATTATGACGAGGATAGAGTGTATAGGTAGGTAATAGGGTGGAGTGGAAAAAAACCTTCTGAATAGCTAGGGTGTGGAAAGGGAAGGGTGTGCCAAGATTAACGATAACATCCAGATAATATATATATATATATAAATGAGCATGGTAACCACTACACACGTTGTGTTTTACAGCTAAGGTAGTTTGGCTGTTTTCAGCTACCTTGAGAATAAATTAATAACAATTCCACAAAAAAGGCTGAAACTTGTTTGGTCGGGAGACGTTGGTCGCATGACACCATAAAAGTCACTATTAATCACTATCTTACCGTTTTATTGTTGAAAAAAAAACGACGTGAATAATATTTACCTAATTACTAACTATTGGTTACTGGCTACTAGTAACGCTTTTCTTGTATCACGAAAATAAATTCTTCCATGCGGTGGATAAAGCTGGTTCTTAGCTCATTTTACAGGTATAACTCTGGTATTTTTGGCCGTGTGAAGTCGTGATATCAAACGCCAAGCTGTTTCGCCAAGCTAATCTCACCGACTAAGACTTCAAACGTTAAATGAAGTAATTGAAAATTGCGCAGTAAGCAATTTTCATATATTTATTTTAACCTTCGAAGTATTACTCGATGGGATCAGCTTCGCGAAAAAGCTTGCGTTTGATATCAAGACTTCACACGGCCGAAAAAGCTCGGCAATTGATATCACGACTTCACACGGCCGAAAAAGCTTGGAGGGAATCCTTAACAAGTTTTGTTTTGGGGTAGATTATTAGTTATCGAAACCTAAAAGGAATTCGAATTCTTTTTGTGGATACGTACAGTGTCAGTCTGGCGATTACGATTTGCCTTATCATACTAAAACCTCACAAACTAATCCCAGCTGTTGAATAAGTCAATTTTAACTGGTGAAGATAGAGAGATTAGGTGAGTTACCATTAAGGTTTACCTGTTCTTATGCAAATTCACACCTGTGACATATTATGGACGCAACTATAATTTGATTCTAAACTGAAAAGGCGTATTTTAAGCCTCATTATACCATAGAGTAACACTCAGATCACTTAACAGATGGTTTTTGATTGTTCTACGCCTCAAAATAAGCGAACCGTGGATAAATAACATTCACCTGGTTAGTCAGGATATTTCAATTATTTGGCGGAAAATAATTTCACTAAAATACTTCCAACATCTGGTATAATTGAACAGTTAAAAGTAACCGTATGACTGAGTATCCAGAACATATGGAAAAGGCAGCACATACGGCAATTAACATGTTTATTTTTGACGTTACGGCCGAGCAAGTGGTCCTATTATAGCGCGCACAGAACGTAATAACGTTTCTTGGTACTTTCGTTGCCAGAAGCGCGCGATCTTCGTCCTCCGGAATTCGGCCATACGAAAGGCTAAACATTGAAGTGTAACGTCTAACTCATCAGTTTAAAATCGTAAAAACTTGGACTGGTTCCAGAAGCTTATACACACACGCCTGCCTGTGCATTCGCATTCGCTGTGCATTCGCCTGTGCATTCCAGTTAGACGATTATCCCTCGCTCCTTGCGAATGCACAGACAGGCGTGTGTGTATAAGCTTCTGGAACCAGTCCAAGTTTTTGGGGCGAGGGATAATCGTCTAACTGGAAAATCGCATAATTGGAAGAACGT
>JAHWFP010261204.1:205328-230142 GCA_023313725.1 Lithobius niger
TTAGACGTTTATCCATTATACAATTATCCATTATACGATATTCCGTTTAGATGCTTTTCCAGATTTTTTATTTAGGCAGATTTCAGACAATTATCCCATTAGACGATTTTCCAGTTAGACGTTCGTCCGACGCCCCCATTCGCACGACGTCAGAATGTCCATCCGCCTTATCCATCATGGTGTTTCATCCCTTGCTGCAAAGTCGACTAGGCCCGGAATTGGGTGTCTCGCTTCCCAGCTCCAGGTCAATCAATTCATCGCCTCCAGAATCCAAAGCAACGATAAGGGCGAATTTGCGTAACGGCTCACCTTTGCATTCTCGTAGTTAGAATTTAATCGCGATTGCAAACAAAGTTGTCGCTGCCATGGGTATAACGCTACCTGGATTAGCAAAATTCGACATCTTTTGAGTAAATGCTTAGTCTAATAATACGCGACAATAAGATAAAAAAAGTACTCCTGACGAAACAATTTTCTCAGTCGTTTCTGAACTAAACCCAGAGCTAAACCCGTCACCATGTTGATATTTCAGATGATTTCGACCTTCTAGCTGCGAGAATACAAAGGCGAGTCGTTGCGTAAACGAATATAAGGGCGCGTTTATGCAGCGACTCGCCTTTGCGTTCTCGCAGCTAGAACTCAATCGCGATGGCAAAGGTGACATTACCAAGGTAACAACGCTAAATGGATTGGCTAAATCAGACATCGTTTGAGTAAATACTTGCAGTCTTATAATCCGTGCCAATAATATAAAGAATTCCTCATGACGAAACAATTTTCCCAAACGCTTCTGAACTCACGTTATTTGCTGTCTTCGTTGCGAAGCGGCAGACATAAAACCGCCGCCATGTTGGAATTTGAGGTGATTTCTAGCTTCTAGCTGCGAGAATGCAAAAGCGAGTGGTTGCGTAAACGTGCCCTTAGTGTTGACTACAAGTGTTTGCGAGAATTCGCTGGATGTGGAATCCCTAGTTTCTACCACATATTAGAAAGTTAGCGCGATATAGCACCTTAATAATTTAATCCGGTTGCCCTCGGAATGGGCAAGAACTCACGCGAACATGATATAGCAACAGTATTTTAATTTTCAGCGCTAATGTTGGCATCATGTTCATCTACGAACGAAAAGACAATTTACTATATGAGGTCTAACAAGTCTAAAATGATGAAAACAAAGAATCCTTGCACTATTTGTTTTCATCATCTTATACTAGTTAGCCCTCATACTAAATTGTCATTTCGTTCGTATGAATGGGTGAACAAGACGCCAACATTAGCGTTGAAAATTAAAAAATACTGTTGCTCTATCATGTTCATGGGAGTTCTTGCCCATTCCGAGGGCAACCGGATTAAATTATTCTCACCCAATCACGTATTGGAAACTGGTTTTAGCATCTTACCTCCTCCAAGCCTACGCGGGGTCCTGGTGGTCGTTGCGGATGCTTACGTTTGAAATACGGATACACGAGATTTCTCCTCACATCAAGGTCATTCAATGCTGCTGCTCGGCAGAAGGGGTCAGCTCAACCCGTAGGTTATTTATTAGGGAAAAAACATGACTGCGCAAATTCAAAGTAGTAACTCAGTGAAAGCATTAATGCAAGCATTAAAGCGTTAATCAATTTTACTAGCATTAATTAATTAAATTAATAAACGCATTAAAGCATTACTCGGTCGACAACTGGACGCATGCACTCTCCGAAGAGAAAGACAGACAGAACAAGGGTTATCATTATCAGATAGATAACGTCGTTCATGCTTGTTCTAATATCATTTCAACTGTTCAGCTTAACACACAAAGTACCTAACATTTGTCGAATCTTATATGTGTATGCCAGCTCTAAATTTGAAACCTTAATACATCACTACCAAATTGAAACTAACGACAAGTAATTCTGAAATCCGCAATTCTGAGTAACGTAAAGTTCGTCCCTTTCTTAACTAATGTCACTTTAATAATCATGGTGTAGTAACCTAAGTTTGGTCCACACAAAGAATATGCATATGCAGTGGCTCGGATTTCTACAAGAGGAGAATGGTAAGAATGGTAAGAATGGTAAGAGGGAATGGTTGACTTGATCAAGACATATCAAGATTATTCAGTTAACTTCGAACTATGAGTTCTAGTGGTGTAAATATGTATAATGGTGTAAATAGGGAATGGTGTAAACCATGCGCAATGGTTGTTTGCCGTGACGTCACCATGAGTTATCCAATGATGAACGAGAACAACGGCTGTTTGGCCGTCTGATTGGACTAGCCCAGTCACGTGATATGCACGTCACAGCAAACAGCCACGGCGCGTGGTATAAATCCGTCAAACCGTAAAACCATAAAAAATAAAAATAATGGGGTTGCTAGCATACCCCCTGCCTGCTGCTATTCAGTTTTCACTGCTAACTAATTATTATCACTCGTAAATTCTCTGACTGCGGGAATAGTTACTGCTGTTTTAATGGTGAAAGAATGAAAAAAAAAAATCAGCAGAGAATTGAACAAAAGAAATTATAAAATCGGAGTAATAATAAGAGACGTGAAAACAAAAAATTCGAATGAAAATCAAACGACAAAGTCAGTTAACTCAGTTACAATTTTTTTTAATTCTAAATTTTGCATTTTTAATAGTTTTATTAATAGTTATTGGTAACAAACTCACGGTTGCTTTGATTTAATTGGTTTAATTGTTCAGGTTATTGATGGCATTATAAGGCTTGCTCGCCATACGCAAATTCCACTAACTATTCGTGCCTAAAGAGACGGGGATAATTTGCACGATAGTTTGGGTTATTCGATTTAGCGAAACACGAGTATGGTGTAAAGTCAACGTCAATAGTACGCAGTGCACATTCGCCAATGCTGACTACCTAGCCACAGTTTGACGTTCACCGCACACCATAGTCGTGTTGGGCTCAACCGATTCCAAGGAACGCGCGAAAAATCGAGAGTCTTTACTAATGCGCCCTAAGAGAGTACAGCATTGCCCAGAGCTAGGTATCGACTCTTTCAGAAACTTGAGCCAAACACTAATCTAAAGACGTGAATCCCCTCGGGCCATGTTGACAAATCCAAGGCTTTATTTGGTAACACGCTGGATGACGTCACCGATCATTTGTTCGCGCTGGGAGCTTCCGGACTAATCTCACGGTTAATCTTGCTTCCGTATTTTTTCCCAATCCCAGAAGGAATGGCTTTGTTCTCAATCAGCGCCGCTATGTGGCAGACAAACAAACTAAGGGACTTGGATCGATGAATTCATCAAACAAACGAAAGACTCAAACAATACCATTCATCAGTGGCGTTAAGTAATTTCCGTTTCACGAAAATCCGATTCTCGTTTTACCACTACCTCAGCGTCGGAATTCGGTTGGGACGAGATTCGACGAGATTATTCTCACCTCACGTCGGTCTCGAAGTAGAAACCAGAACGAGACTTAAGAGAATTTATGGGGACGAAACGGAGACGAGCACCGCTGGCGGGCACTCCCACGTCTGAATTCAAAATGGTCAAGTCTCGGCAAGTCTCAAAACAAAAATACTTAAAAAACGACACAAATTTGAATGAATACACATTTCATGAAAGCAAATGTTTAACTCCTGGTCAGTTTTCCTATGCGAAAAATGTATACTCATAAAGTTTGTTTTGCTAATATTAATGTAAACCTTATTATAACTGCACCATCTAATTACATCTCATTAAATTTAGTTTGCAATTGTTGCATCGTAACTTCATACGCCACTTCAACTGAAATTAAAATATCGTCATCCACAAAAAGAAAAATTTCCGTGCTGTCATTTCCTTCATTATTATCATTGATAAAAATGATGAACAGCAGCGGCCCTAGTACAGATCCCTTTGGTATTCCGTATTCAATCCTTTTAAAAATTACTAATGGTCTCCTTAATTTTAGTAGCCGCAATTCTCCCATCTATAAAAATTGTTTTAAATGTAAATTTTTCCATGCAACCCCAGCTTGTAACATTTATATAATAAAATTGTGTGACTGATAGTGCCAACGCCTTCTGGAAGTCAATGAGGACGGCTCCAACATATTTACCTTCATTTAAGTTTCCTTGAGATTGTATTATTGATTTTTTTTAAAGCCTTGCTAGCATACGACTTTTTAAATCAATATTGGTTTTTATTTAATTAGTTGTTTGTGTTTAGAAATTTGTGATTTGATGAGTAAAAGCTTTTTCGATAATTTATTAAATCAAGGTAATAAGAAAAGATTTTCCACCAGGAAAGCATGTGCTAAAAAACCAGGATGTTCTAGAAATACAAGCAATACTAAAATGCAACATTTCGGTGTTCTCGAGAAACACCGTTTTCAGATAAACTGTTGAATTGACTCATGAGCTTGAAAATTCCTAGATCTGCTATAAAAACCAAGAACATTAAAATTCAACGTTTCGATGTTCTCAAGAAACACTATTTTCAGACAAATTGTTGAACTGACTGACTAGGCTTGAAAATTCCAAGAGTCGCTGTAAATACAAACTACGCACACTAAAATGCAACGTTTCCATGTTCTCAGGAAACACCGTTTTCAGACAAACTATTGAATTGACTGATGAGGCTTGAAAATTCCATGATCTGCTATAAATACAAACAACACTAAAATGCAACGTTTCGGTGTTTTCGAGAAACACCGTTTTCAGGCAAATTATAAAGTTAACTGATGAGCCATATATAAAAAAAACTTAACAGTTTGCTTGAAAACGGTCTTGCTTGAAAACCCCGAAACATTGCATTTAAGTGTAATTTTTTATTTGTAGCATATCCAGTTTAACTATATTACTATTTACTCTCTACTAGCAGTTGTGCTCGGCTTCGCCTGGCAGTTTAGTTAGGCCCGTGGTTGTTTCCCTGTCTTCGAGGGGTGTGGCCTAAACGTTGAATGCGACAGGCAATTGTGCTTCTTGGAATACTCCCCTTTTTCTCCCATCCTTTAATTTCCCTCTCCCCTCCTCCTTTCCTGCCATTCTCCCAAAAAAAATGTGTCATCATATGCTTAATGGTAACAGACGCATTGCCTCACCCACAATCCCTAGCCTACCAATCTCTTTATTTTCTAAAGAGTAGGGCTAACTGCTAAAGGGCTGGGCACTGCCCCCACACACGGACGTCCTCCGTTCAGTTCCCCTCCCCCACTCCCAACTCCCAGTTTATGGCGTTAGCTTGAGCGATCCGTACCGTGTGAAAAATAAATGTCATTTGTGCATGACGTCATGTAAGATTTGCACTAAGATGACCCCGCAGAGTAAATTGTTAGTCGAGGCAACAATGTGCCAATTAACCTTTTCAACGCAACAACGTACTAGTTTCAACTTCTGGCCAATGAATTGACACGCTCGCCCGTTTTCATTGTATTGGTGGCCGTTGTCATCGTTTTGCTTTGGGGGTTGTTGTGTTTTTGCTATGAGACTTTGCCTTGTAGTGTAGAAGATCATCAACGAAAAAAATTTCAGCAGTAGGGAAATTCCAAAACTACGCGAGTCGTGCCGAGCTGGGATAGGACGAGAGAGAGAGAGAGTTGAAAGAAAAACTAAACTAGACTAGACAACACGTGACCAAGGTAATTACGACGCTGACAAGTCGAGACCAATTCGAGATAACGAGATAAGCCTCTCGTTTCGATCGAATTCCAACTTGATGTTCCGTTTGCTGGGCAATAAAATAATTTTTCAACCGTGTTGTTATGCTTGCCTAGCATTACACTCCTCCTTCCTTCAGTATACCCCAATTCTCATCCACCACCCCCATTTCCCCCCTCCAATCTTTCCCGCACACCTAGGCGTTTCCGTCCGTTTACCTCTTCACTCTCCGTCGGATTTTATTGGCATCGTTACCTTCCCGCTTTTGCAAACTCCAAACTCTTCTGCTTTTATCCCAATGATATGACGTTTTTATTCGAGGCCCTCCGAGTTACGTGCCATCAATTTTCACGTATTAAAAAAGCAATGGATCCGAAAGTCGGGCAGATCCGCCCACACATCAGAGTCGCTCTCCTTCCCCACCCTCCCACTACGTGTAAAAACCTCATCACAAATTTCGTTGCACTAAAATTTTAAGCGCTTTTCACGTGACGAAGAAGGTTGTACGAAAGAGCTTGGCAACGAAATAGCATCCGATAAGCCGTAGGCCACTGGTTTCCACGGTAACGCCGAAGTTGTCACAATATGACAGCTAATGGTCATGATGATTGAGAGGTGGTAGAGTTAAGCTTAGCTACCTGATGAAGCTAATCTCATCAGCAACTGAAAAGGGAAAGCTTGAAAATACTGTGTAATTCAGGAGAGCGTGAAAGATTACCGTACTCCTTCAGTAGGTATAGGATCAATTCTGGGTGATTATTGACCTATGTCGGGTAACAAAAAAAAAAAATTACAAAACAAACAGTCTGCATTAAAAACTGGCCTTGTGAGGATACACTAGGCTGAGAAACTAAGACTCATTACACACACCTTTTCCCCCAATAAGTTTGCCTCCCTTCTTCAAAAACCAGGGTTTACCCCACCCATCCCTTTCCACGAGACTTTTTTTCTGCTTGCAAAACTTTTAATAAGATTCAGAGTTGAGATGGTATCTCTATACGAACATTATTTTTTTTTTCAGGTGACTTAAAGGCTAGATTCTTAAACATAAGAAATTCACCGTGGGGCCATCTGTGCCAATGATATCGTTAACCTTTACAGCTTGCTTCCAGCTGCACGAGGACATACCAAATTTTCACTCAATACTTAAGGAAGTTTGTGGCTTGTTTGTTTCTTTAAAAGAAATGGCGTTGTACATTCCTTGGCTTAATGCACGGAAGTGCTAGATGGTGCTAGATTCTGCAAACTTTCATTCGGTGATAACCTGCCTTTAAGGATTTTTTTTAAGCTACATTTTTCCACACCGGCATAAACGAAAGAAAGGCTCTGGGCCCTTTCAAAGCTTATTAACACTGGTTCAAGATTAGGTCTGGACATATACGGTACATTGGTAGCCTATAAGACACTGAAATAGTCCTTCAGCACCCCCAAATGGAAGTTTTCAATTTACAACACTTTCTTTCCCTAACCATTGGTTGGACAAGGAAATAGAGTTAATCTGGACTATTTATCTGCTACACGCTGCGGACTATGCCAGTAGCATGATGGTCCTCTACTGTATGGCGCCAAACGTAATTGGGCCTATATTTGCGTGCGTAAGCGTACGTTTGAGTAAGTAGGCTTATAAGGAAGCGTTATGAAACGACTCGCCTTTGTATTCTCGCAGCTGGAAATTAATCGCAATAGCAAAGGTGTCATTGCAATGGTAACTACGCTACCTGAATTAGCTAAACCCCTCATCATTTGAGTAAATCATTGTAGTCTTACAATCCGTGACAATAAGATGAAGGATTCCTCCTGATGAAACAATTCCCCAGTTGCTTCTGAACTCACATTGTTGACTGTTTTCGCTGCCAGCTGGCAGAGCTAAAATCACGCTACACGTTGGAATTTCAAATGATTTTTAGCTTCTAGCATGCGAGCACGCACCCTAATGTTCATCTTTAGGTATATGAAGGCCACAACAGGCCAAATGTGCAAAGAAGTTTTTGCCAAGATCGTGAAATAATAAAAAAAAAATTACAAATTGAATTCCTGATCCCCTCTCTCTATTGGCGTGATCAGCTGAACTTATAAGTTTCTCCCTGGCTTTGCCATAAACCCTCAATCACCCCCCCCCCTTTCAGAGTGTTTATAAACTCTCCGAAGCGTATCCAACCCTGTCCTAAATAGGTTCTAAACTACGATTCTTTCCCAACCATAACTCAATTGCATTTTGTAATTTTGACTTATCGTTGATCAGTTAACCTCGTCAAAACTGACCATCCAAATATAACGTTCAACTCGGTAACTCCCGTCGCCATCTTCTCCCCGACCCCTGAAGAGGTGGTCTTCTCTCCGATCCCCGAAGAGGCGGTCTTCTCTCCAACCCCTTACAACCAAGAAGTAATAAAGATAAAATTGCTGCCAACAATATAAGCAGTTATGTTGCAGAAGAAGAAGAAATCGTCAAGATTGGCCGTCCAGATGGTTACAAAAGCTGTTCCGTGATTGCGCGCCAAGACGAAGACGGGAGAACAAAAGTCTCTTGTATCGATCTTCCCACTTCTCGGAAATTTAACTTGGGACGGACATTAAGTTTGGCCAACTCGTTTTTATCACCTTCCCTCGTCGTTTTACCTACTCCCATTTCGGGGAGATTTATCGGTTTTACAACACCAAGATACACATGGCGCGAGATAAGGTATGCGCGTGCCCTGATATTCTTCGGTTCACATGCATTGCAAGTTTACTTCGTTTAGAAGATGCGTTCCTCAGTTGGCCTTCTGCTTTGTGTTTCGGCAGTCTCCGGAAACTCCAATTTTACGAGGTAAGGATGAATGAACCAGAAAACGAAAAACAAAATACCTAAGAATATGAGGCATTGTGGGATTACGCATCAGATTATAACCAACATAACTGCCCTCTGCCGACTTACCACCCTTGACGATTATTTTAGTCATCCCACATTAGATTGGCTTCCCAACCTATCACATCCGTGGTAAGAGCTCCTTAAGTACCTCTTTTCCTTTCTATGCAAGGTCTGCTACGATAGGTGTCTCGGACCCATGGCTTCTAGCCCAGTTGGACTTGACATCACGTTTTTCATCAAGGGAACGAACTAATCCAGCGTTTCCCTACCGGTGAGGCGTGCCTCCCTAGAGAGGCGTGGAGCAACTGCATGGGACTGGCGGAGGCGCGAGCCGCTGCCGGCGCCATACTAGACGGTCGCGCTTACGCAACCACTCACCTTTTAATTCTCGCTGCTAGACGCTAGAAATCATCTGAAATTCCACAACATGGCGGCGGTTTTAGCTCTGCCGACTCGCAACGAAAACATTCCTTAATGTGAGTACAGAAGCGACTATGAAAATTGATTGGTAAGAGGAATTCTTTATCTTATTGTCACGGATTATCGACTGCAAGTATCAACTCAAACGATGTCTGATTTAACTAATGTAGATATCGTTGTTACCATGGCAACGACACCTTCGCCATCGCAATTAAATTCTAGTTGCGAGAATGCAAAAGCGAGCCATGCAAACGCGCCCTAAAGATCAGTGATGAACTTTTTTTTCACAAACTTCTCGCCAATGACAACCTTGCACCTGCTGTCAACCGTTTTTAAAATTACATTGGTACAAGAATTTCAAGCTTTACAAATACCATTCACATGGTAAGAACACAATTACACACTAATGTGGGTGGGGGGCACAATTGCATGCTAGTAGTAATGAGGAGAAATACTGTAGAAAAGGTTGGGAACTGCTGAACTAATCATCGAACGAGAAGGCACAGGACTTCCAATTTCGCGTGGGATTCACGTAATATACACGTGTTTGAAAATTAATGCAAAGGATTGACTAATGGCAAGTAAATAAGGCCTATTGACTACTTGAAATGGCATAACGAGAAGAGTTTTTACCGATGTCGTCAGGATGGTAGTCCCTTAAAGTCTACATACATTCACACATTGGCCACGTACTCATGGCATTGACTGGCCATCTCTATAAAGACGTCCCTCCCAAAATCACCTCTCCAAAGGCATCATTCAAGGATTTGCGTTTACGTGCGTAACCATGCATTGAAAGAACAGTTACGCAATCAACCTAAACCTTTTTTGGGCAGCTCACCCCGCCTGTGTGTCAATTGAAGGCGACGTATGAAGAAGTCTACAAGTTTTCGCCCGCTTCTTCTCTTCATTTAGTGAGCAGTTCGAATGCAAGGGTTAGCCCGTTTCTCTAATGAGTAGCCATCTTTCCACACACTGTCACCCCTTCAAGGTCGTAGTAAGGGTTTCTTGAACCAACTGCACGGCATTCGCATCTAATACTGATTTCACACCACTAAATTCGTCTTGCGCCAGCCGCTTATTTGCGAGCCAGCTTAGGCCGCCCGCGATTCGGGTTGCTTCAGCCAATGAAAATGATTAGTGCGTGGTTTTTCATAAACGGTAAGCATTCTCATTGGCTGCAGCGACCTGGCCGCGCGGCCAAGTTGCTCAGTGCGCGGGCGGCCTTAGCCGCTTCAGCAAAGCGTGCTGGCACGCGTTAGGGGATTAACCTCGCGTATTATGTGTCTACCCTCACAAAAGACAATGCTTCCCCTTCTCAGTCCTATTGTTGTGGGATAAGGACTGCACTACTCAGGTCACGACTGCAGGTCATGGCTCATGAATAAAGAATTTGAATTTAAATCTGCACTACTGATCCCTCCGCTACATGCAGAAAACACGGCCGCTACGAATTTTGAAATGTGAAATCAGAACCGAGCTACCCAGGGCTGGCTCTTATTTGGCGCGCGCCAGCACGCGCCCGGAGCAAGACGAATTTAGTAGTGTGAAATCAGTATTACGCATCCCATTTCTGACGCAGTCCTATCTACTGAGAAAATAGGAAGGTGGGAGGGGGAACCGGAAAGAAGGATTTCTGGTTAAACTGGAGGAGGGGATTGACCAATAAAAAATTGAAAACCATAGCGAGGGATCAGCTCCGGCGTGTGCTTTAAGGGTCTTAAAACATTTGTTTACAAAGCAAAATAGGTCAGTCAATTTTTAAGGATTACTGGTTTCACATACTGCCAGCCTAATGCACATAAAAACAAAAAAAAAAACAATCAAAATGTCACCAACAGTGCGGGAAATGTGTGAAAAAAAAGTTGGGAATTAGTAAGTTGGTCTATGCAAAAATCGTCTAAGTTTAATAAAGGTCTGAAGATACTAATAGAACCCGCAGTGACGGTAACATTTTTTAGGGAGTTCCATGCAGGGACCACCCTTACAGCGAAGAGATGCCATCTACATTTTAACCTAGATGGTTGTGTGACCAGTTTACGATTGTGGCCCCCGTGTCCTGTGCTCAGGAGAAAAAATTAAAAAAATGGGAGATCTACTCCAAGAAGGCAATGAACAGCCTTAAATGCCGTGACGAGGTCAGCTGCTAACCATCGAAAGTCCAAGGAATCGATTTTTAAAATTTTTTATCGTTGGGAATAATTTACGTTTCGGATGCCCGGCAACCTTTTGGTGAAGGTAGGGGAACACACCGGTCTTGCATATTTCAACAAGGCAAGCGTGATTGAGTCTGGCTCAACGTTTATGAGTCAACCATCTTCGCTACTTGTGCAAATAAACTTCGTTGACAGTTTCATCGACAGTGACTCCTTTGGCTGTTGGCTACGTAAGCATGTTTCCACCGGAAAATACTGCCACACTCAATATTCATCCATGTTCCAAAAATTAAATTTCCTTAAAATACGCTATGTAAGAACGGAAAAAAAATAGTTGAAAGGTTTATAAGGATGTCAGTTCAAATATGCACAAAACATACCTGGGAAAGGCCGCGTTGGCCCTACCCTGAAGTGTATCCTAATTTCTTTAAGATAAATAAAACGCCATTGAATTTTGAGGCGGAGAAGGGGAAGGGGGAAGGGTTGTTCAGACGCCTGGCTAGGCTTGGTGAGGCAGTAGTGTTCTGATCACCTAGTTGTGGGATTCAATCCAATGTTTTTTGTTTCCATCTTTATTTCCTTTTTGACGTGTCTTTGCTTGTGTTGGATTTGATTAATTGTTAATTTTATTTTGTGCACCTTGAAAATGTGTGTTTTTAGCTACACTTAAATTTGTCAAGGGTTTTCATTGTAATTCACAGCTGCGTAAATAAATTGGCTGTAAACTTCTTACCAACAAAATATAGCCTATAATGAAATCCAATTATATTTACCTGTAGGCTACTTAGCTTTGGCAGGCAGATCCTTTTTTTACCACGAAAAACCAAAGAACTAAAGTTTGTATTTTACACAATTATTTTAAAGATATGTTTAAAGTTACCGTGTGCTAGCTCACTGCTTCTTTTCAGCCTTAGGAACAAACGAGTTCGACACAATTGTTTAAAAATCTGATTGCACTTAGTTGCAAACTTTCTGTTTAATATGAAAATCACGTACAACCCACAAACTAGCTAAAAGACTGTTTCATCTTTAATTCATTATAAATGAACGCTAATGAGACACATTTTAGTCTAAATTGTAAAGTGCTTCTGTTTGTTAAGAGACACCCCGAAGGGCAACACGCGCGACTAATTTGCTGTTTGCTTTATGTATCATGGCACGCAATAATGATGACTTTTACGAGAAAATGTGTGCGAATGTTTATGCAAAATCGCTTTAAGCGCTTGTTAAAACAATAAAGGTGTATCTTGTGGTTTTCTTCAACTTCACTTTGTTACCAGAGTAAACAAGTCAGTCACTCAGGATTAAAGACAGGTCTTATGAGAATACAACCTATATTAATCTAAGAAAGAAAGACCATTGCCTTGACTGACACTCGAAGGCACTATACTTACCGTTTACTGGCAGGGCTCTGTACCAACTGTTCTATCGGGGCGGCCCCTTGGCGAGGCTCCAGAAAAGATTAGATGCTAACTAACACAAAACAGGACTGGTTATAGCGAGCTAAAAAGCAAAAACTATTGCTTATTTTGGACTCCAGCCTACTGAATCTTAGATACCCTAATTTAGGCTTATTAATGGCAGTTGATCACTTGACCTTAAGCTGTTCTCACCCACAGAAATCTCTAGACAGAGTGTTTCGTCGTTGTTTGCACTCGTCAGTAGAGAATACTTTGTGGATAAGAGCTAGGCTACGCTTGCTAGGGCAAATGACAAGGGCGAAACGAATACGGTTTCAGCAAGCGAAATAGCAGAAACGTCTGCTTGTTTGGGCCTTCATTCTACTGAATCTTAGATACCCTAATTTAGGCTTATTAATGGCAGTTGATCACTTGACCTTAACCTGTTCTCACCCACAGAAATCTCTAGACAGAGTGTCCTTGTTTGGACTCGTCAGTAGATAATACCTCTCTGTGCACGAGAGCAAAGGCACCTTGCCTGCTTTTTAGCTTGCTGAAACCAGTCCAGTTTTGTGCTCGTTAAATTACCATCAGCAAAGTGCTTATGCTCTCATCCACAAATTATTCTCTTCAAGCCCAAACAAGGGCGAAACAGTCTGTGTAGAGAACTCTGTGGGAGAGCAGCTTGATTTCAAGAGATTGGAAGCTGTTCAACACTTCTCAATGATGACCTAATGGCCAGAGGACTTGGATTGTATTTTCAGGTAGGTGGACCACTGACACCAACCTTGAACTTAATCATGATAAATCTGTTGGTACAGACTTTGACAACAACAACTTTCACAACCCGTATCTTTAGTAGAAAGGCTATTATAGTCAAGACAAACTTTTAATCATGTTTAACTCGGTGTTTTCTCGCTGAAAGTACCTTCAGATTCCATCTAAATGCAGACTGTCACTACCAAAGTCATAAAAAAAAGGTACATTGTATTCTCAAGTCTTTCTCCCACATTAGCCCACACCTCTTCTCCATCTCTTTAACGCCTTCCTTCGCCCGGTTCTCTAGCACTGTTCACAAGTCAGCATGCCTTGTAACCACACTTGTCTGTCCCGTTTGGAAAAATGTCAACGCCGTCTGAGTAATTGTGTCACAACCTTAAGGACCTTTCTTATGAAGATCGCCTTCAGTGCTCTTTTCACCTGCCGTTGAGAAAAGATTCCGTTGCGGTGATCTTATCCTTACCTACTAAATTCTTAATCAACTCAAGGACATCAAAGGCGTTTTCAGAGGCGTTCTTTGCATTCTCTCACAATTGTGTACAAGTCTCTGCATTACAAAGAACCATTTTATTTGTTTACCTTATTTAATTCTGCACTGGCTGATCACAGTTATCCAACAAGATTCAGTCATGGCCGCCCTTTCACTCCCCCTCGCTGTCGCACTACTAAATACCAAACGTCGTTTCTGGTTCAGAGCATGAAGTTATGGAATGATTTGCCCGAAGCCATTAAATCTTGTTCTAGTGTTGTAACTTTCAAAGCTCAATTATTCCGTCACTTGTTTAATTCATAACTTGGTCACCGTCCCTCTTCCCCTCTTTTTCTTTCCTTCTTTTTCGTTTTTTTTTCCTCTGTCTCCCCCATCCCCCAACCCCCACTGTATCCCATCTTCTTGTTTACTTTAGTTTTTGCTTTTGTCTGCTGACATTGTACATAATTACATGATGGTTTGGGTTAGGTGTAAGAATGGGCCCAGTGCCTAAACCTCGCCCTTTGTGGCACAATCAATTTTTATTCTTGAATTTGTCGATCTTTGTACTTTCCCGTGCTACAATAAAGTTTATTATTATTATTATTATTATTATCAAGGCTTTCCAACATGGCCGTCTCGTTGCCTGCAGCAGCTCTTCATTTTAGTAGTGTGTTCTTTTATTGTGAACAAGGTACGTAAATTAGGACCGAAAATTTAAATTGCTTGTTTTTATAGTATGGTGTGAGATTTGTGCCAGTCAGTGGGCATCTTGGAACCGTTTCTTCTCTGCTCTCACAAAGTAATTCGCAAGTTGGCATCAAGGCATCAGACTTCTTCTTTTTCGTTTCTACTAACACACTAGGCTTCTGCGGGCGCATTCCAAATGTAACAATACACACCTTTTTTTTCACCAATAGAATCATTCCTGTTGGAACTCTCTTCCTGAGTCAGTTTTTTTTAAATCAATTTCTTTGAGCTTGAAGTCAGCCGAAGCAATTTAATCCTCGTGTGGCTGAACCGGCTCAATTTTGAACATTACAACACTTTTTAGAGAAGAAGAAATATCTGGTAAAGGGAGGAGCTACAGTCTGGTCCACATTATGTTTGCAGGAAACTGACAGTATGACGCCATGTTTCTTTCCACTACGAGTGCAAAAACACGTAAATATCTCAGTCGTGGACTCTAACAGTAACTGTGTAAAGTGTATGAGTGTGATCGACATGTTTTTGCACTCATAGTGCAAGGAAACGTGGCTGCATGCAGTGAGTTTCCTGCAAACATAATTTGGAACAGAGTATAACTCGGGGATTTGAACCGGGAAACCTCCGATCATCGAAGGGGCCGAAAGATTGCCCAGAATTGGCCAGAATAGTTCCCATAGCCGTTGAAGGAGCATGGTAGCCTCTCACGCTATCCTGGCCAGTCCTGACGGGGATTTTGCCAAGGTCCCCTTTCCAGGGGTTCGAACAGATCCACAAACCTCCGGCAACCAGGCTGAGTTATTTCTGTTACCTCTCTAAATTCTTTCAAGACACTTTTGGACCTTTCGTAGGTTGGTATTTTTTTTTTTTTTGGGGGGGGGGGGGGGGGGCCTTCGCGTTATCCATTGGCTCGGCATCGTTATTTTTACTTTTACTTTCACGGACAGTTTATTTCTTGGTCTCCACATTAAAGAGGTTTTTACAGAGAACTAACCTGGGACGAAGAAATAAGTTCTTTTCTTCCTTACGTCTGTGTTTGGGGTTCTAGTCTGAGGAAGTTGAACAGTTTCTAATCTCTGCTTAAAATTGTGGCCGGGGGCCGCCCTGGTAGCAGCGTTGGTGGCGTGCTCAGCTAATAAACGAAAGATAATGTAATCGAATCCCCAAAAGCCAGTTTTTTTTTAGAGTACTGTACCTTGCCTTCTGACTGTTTGCTTCGATAACTCTCTACAGCATAACTTATTCTTTACCAGTCGTTTTGTAAAGTTCGTCCAGCTTCGAACCGTCATCTTCAAACCGACACCGACACCGACACTAACAACCCACTAGTCGCTTGCGGTTTTAATGCTGGTCGCTTTGCACGCAACTTGTCATGTTCCTTAATCTCCCATTTGCCTCGTCAACTGCGGGGGTGTCATCTTTCGGGATGGAAAAGTACCTTTACCTTGCGGGGGTGTAGGGGAATTGGGGAAAAGTGGGGAGAAAAGGTAAAAAGAAAACTTGTCTTTTCACGCTATGCGATTTCCTCAGCGTCGAAACTGGTGACGCGTGGAAACGTAGCTGTCCCAAATCTGTCGCTTGAATCTTAGGATTGCTTTGAGAATACAGGAGTTGGGGTAGGGGAAAGGGAGGGGAGGGTTGGGGCGGTGTTTGGGGGGGGGGGAGGGTGGTAAAAGCGTTTGGACGCTTAGGTGGAATTGCTGCAAGCGACGTTCCGATGTGCCAGTGGCAATTGCGGTTGGTAATTAAGGAAGGCGGCAGGGAAGGGTACTCCGTCTTTTGCACGAGACGTGTCTCAAGGAAACCATTTGAGGAAATCTCGAGACGAATGCCTTCACTTGCGTGAGAAGGAAGGTACACCTCAGGGCCAAGCCATTTTCGTGTGGTAAAAGGGTTTTGGTTAAAGTGGGACTGATGATAATGGTAGTTGGTGGTGGTAGTGGATAGCAGAGAAATTGGGAATGGGAAACGTAAGTGCGCCATAACTGAGGCTGCAATACTTGTGGACGTGCTAAACGCCCCTGTTAACTTTAAGTTGATATTATAGCAACTGTCGGTTCGAGGATTAGTTTGGTATGAGACTGTACCGGCTCTAGCTGTGTCCGAGGTTTTCGTCTATCGGTTAGATACTAAATAAATGTTCCTTCCCCCTTCCACCGAAGATCCGATTGGGCTGAAGTGTGGAGTGAGTTAAACAGGGGCGAAAAAAAGAGGTAACTCCTCAAAGTTTCGCGTCTGCAAAGCCAAAGGCGCGGATTTCTAATATGTAAGAACAAGAATTTGTATGGGTGGGGAGGAGAATTTGTGACTGAGACCCCCTACTGAAACGTCTTAGATTCATTCTTATTAGTTCCGTCTAAGTTTATAGAGGGCGCCGCCATAAGTTTTATATGGGAATTTCTATTCAGTTTTCAGCCTAAATTAAATTAAATTAAACGAAACAAGCTCGTATATAATCATTATTTAGTTTAGCCTAGTTGTAATTTGGTTTACTTTAGATTTTTTGGACTGAAAATTGAGCAAAAATTACTGGATGGAACGCGAAGCGCCCTCTGAAAACTCCGATGGAACTAATAGAATGAATGTAACACATTTCAATACGGACTTTTTAGAGTTACACACACTCCTCCCCAACGCTATAAATTCTTGGTAAGTTATACCACCCCTGGCGAGCTGTATCGGATTTATCACCCGACGGGCATATCCCGCACATGGCCAATCCGAGATGACGTTGAGATGACGTCGAGGTCGAAGGCCGAGACTCCATCGAGACGTAGTTCGAGCAAACTGGCCATGTAAAGAATTTCGACCATCGGCTCATAAATCTGATATAGTTCGCCCCGGGTGGTATAACTAATTTATCGCACGGTCCCTAACTTTGGAAATGAAAAACATAATTATTGGAGAAAATGGTAACTTTGCCTTCAGCTGTTTTATTTATGCAAACATTATATCGTCACGTTTGCGTACTTTTGCATTGATGCAGTTAGGTTTGCGGCCGATACCATTTGAGAGGGGGTGGGAGTGGAATTTTCGTTTTTTTTTAAAAGGTGTAGGATAAACTCCTTTTTTTTTAATTCAGTGGACTGATGTCTCTTATAGTGTTGCACATCACGGAAACTTCATCATGCAAAAATAACATCGTCCGCTTCACAGTCACATCATGTGACATCACCCCACTCTACTTTGCATAGGGCCCCCGCGCACTAAGCAACCAAGTCGCACGACCAGGTCGCTGTGGCCAACAAGAATGCTTACGGTTTATTTATCACTGCGCACTTCTCCGCCGCGGCCAGTCGGTCGCAGCCGCCACTGGGATCCCAGGCGGACTGCAGGCGGTCACAGGACGCCCATACTTGCTCCGTGTTCATTTTTCACCACGTGATAGAGAATGATGAATGAAAAACGGACGTGACCGCGCAGCACGTCGCCGTGTTTTTTGGCCGCGACGACCATTGGTTGCACAACCTGGCAGCCCTGTGGGCGGGGGGCCTTAATGTGGCGATGTATCCCACATCACCACACTTTAGTGTGGCGATATGAATATCGCGCACGTAAAGTGTGGTGGTATTGGACAGTTTTTAGCATTGTTAGCTGACAGTTTTTAGCTGTTAGCTGATAGTTTTTAGCATTGTGAAAGTTAGGGGCCGTGTGATAATATTCATTAGAATAAACACGTAGATGCAGATGAATAGGAAATGGGTCTAAAGCCCTAACCAAACAAGAAAACTTGATGCGAAGCGACGTGTTACTACGTGCCTACAAGGTCAAAATTGCTCGAATCAAATGGTTTATGTTGTATTCATCGACCGAAATTTATGTTTTGGCACACCATCCCACTCGCATACGACTGCGAGCGGCTTTAGCTGTTTCGGCTGGTTTGGCCTTAAGACTGGCTTTCCTGTCAGATATTGTCTTCAGCAGCTGAGACTGGTATGCCAGGTCAACAGAAGCTGCCAGGTACAATCGTTCACACCTGCTCTCAGGGGCGAACTCTACTTAAAATCAAGAGGAAACAACAGGTGTTTACCACTCAAAGCATAAAATTTAAAGCTTTAATTTGGTACCAGCACTAAAATGAGCAGAACACATCGTTGTGTTTTTAGTTCGTTAGACTTGAAACACCGAGCGCGTCACAGCCAGAGGCAGTCAGCTACTTAAAGTAAAAATCAACAAAACACACAAAGGGGATGGCTGCTTCCTTCGTGTGTAAAGAACCGCACATGATCCCTTAATTAAACATTGCAAAAGAGTCGGTAAATAATCAAACACTAAAATAATACGTTAAATAAGTATTTTAGTGAAGCTCTGGCAATGTCAACAGCTTCAGTAAATACGGTGGCCGTTTGACGATTTAAAAGTGCATGTTTTAGCAGACGTTATCTTTATGTTTAAAAGTGAATTGATTTGTCTCACAGTTCACGACATGGGTCAAGGAACAGTCAAGCAGTTGGTAACTAATTAAGACGCTATTTTCATTCCCCATTGTGAGAAAAAACCGCCTGCCTAATTTTGGGTTTGTGGCAAATAAAATAAAAAAGATGTGCATTGATTTCTGTGTATTAATGATCCACCTAAAACCAAATTGGTATGAAAGAAGCCGCCAAGTTTCCAAATAGGGCCGGCCTTTGAAAGCAGTGATATCATTCAAGCAGGGAAAGGCCGCCAAGGTTAATTATATAAATAGATTTATTTATTTAATTGCATCCCAAAGCCTCAAGGAGAAACTTTTATGGTCTATATCTAGATAGCAAGAAAAGCATTACTAAAATTCTTTTAAAATTAGTTTAAAAGAATATAATTTTAAAGCATAGAATAAGCTCATGTAAACATACAACGATAAATCCTTCTCAGTCAACCGCATTTTAAGAAAGTACTAAAGTTTAACCAGATTACAAATCTGCATCAAAAATATAAAATAAGTTATTTATTAATGAACCATTCTCTAATTTTATCTTAATTTGGCCAAAGATAGTGAAAGTAATATGTCCAACTGGTAACTGGGTGAAAATTGTTGGTAAATAAAAACTTTAACGTCTTGTTCCATAACTGTTTTTTTATCAAAGGGATTTTGTAGCTAATGGTTTCATTTCTCAGATGACTCATTTTTGAAATGTCCGCTATTTAATGGTCTTTATTAAAGTAATTGCTTAAATTAATTGTATAGTGTTATTACGCTAAGTATCTTGTAAAATTTGTATACGTCTCGAATCGAGGTATCAGAATTCACTTTGTTAAATAGAATCCTAGTTAAGTTATTTTGTGTTTTTTGAAATGTGTCTTTTAGGTAACCTGGAGCAAATCTATAAAATTTCGCTCCACGCATGATATCACTCGTGATCAGGACATCAAAAATTATTTTCTTATTTTTATCATTTAACACATCCACAATTAGATTACAGCATGCACGTGCAAAGTTTAAAAAGAATCGGTTACGGGGTTCAAAAGTTATGATGGACAGACAAGACACCATCAGGCAAATTGGCCAATCACAAGGCCAATATAATGTAGACTGTTTCTACACGGGAGTAGAGCTGGGTTGGTTGGGATTTGCAACCAACGCGCGAGGCAGGTTCCATCTCCATCCACCAGGAGGAGCGACGTGAAAGGGCGTGCAGAGCCGGATTAAGTCGAAAAAAAAAGAAAGAAATCACAAGGTAAGGGGTAAATGAAGCAAGCAGTCTGCATTAAAGACTGGCCTTGTGAGGATACACAATACACTAGTCTGACAGTAGTCTGTTCTTTCTTTCTCAGACTAGTGTATTGTGTATCCTCACAAGGCCAGTCTTTAATGCAGACTGCTTGCTTCATTTACGGATTAAGTCGGGTGCTTTGGGTTCTGAAGCACCGGATCTCAAGGGTGCCCACAGTCACGGGAAAAATAAGGTACTATTTCACATTTAAAATTTTTTTTACTATTACTGTTTTTGCCCAAAAAATATTGTTAAAAAAAAAAGAAAACTATTACCGCACGTTTCATCTCTCGTTCACGGTCGTGACACCACGCGGTCATATTTGGAACATCAACTGATCATAACTATTTTCTCGGATAAAACACGTTAAAAATACGCTACATATTTTAATCCGGAAGAGTACCACTCGGATAACGATTAATACAGGCATGCCGCACCTGCACTTGCAACAACGATCCACGAGCGTGAAGCGACGAAGCAAATAACGACTGCACGCCAAGGCCGACTGAGGCAGCAATCGCGTGTTTCACTTCCCGATTCAACGCCAGTTCACGCGCGTGCGGAAAACGGATGCTTTTTAGTGAGGATGTGGTAAAATCAGATTCTAGCGATGTTGAATCAATGGGGCTGCGTCTGAGAAACGAAACCGACAGGTTCTCTCCCAGATGACCTTGTGACGTGAGATGAAATATGAAACAATACTTGCAACATGGACACTCCCACTGTATATGTATTTATTCGCTCACGCCACTTCAAACAATCCGACTGTAATGTCATTCTCATGGTCGCGTTCAACAGCACCAGTGAAAAAAAAAACAAGAAATTTAAATATTCAGTTTATGATCATTAGGTTCACGATTCAGCTTTAAAATATAGATGCGATTACAGTAGGCACCTTATTCGATACCGAGATAATACATTTTTTTAAACGTGGTGGGCGTTTCCATGGTAGAAAATAAGAGAAATAATTTAGCCTTCGTGCGTGACGTCAGTTACGACATGCCTCTGATCGCCGCTCTCAAGGTTTGGTTTTGCACGAGCGGAACGCCGAGGCAAACCCAAACGCCCTTCTCAATTTCTGCAACTTTATTAAGGTTTATCAGGATTAAACACGAACACGGCGTTTTGAAGTAACCTACTTAACTTATGTCGTTTTTGCGTTCTGGAGAACTCGTCTTTAGTAGAAAATAGAAGATTTAGTTAGAGGTATTCCATCGGTTAAAATAAACCGGTGGTTTCAATATGGCAGCATTTCGCTCAAGAGAGCATGCGCAGAGATGCGCAAACGGCCCACTCGTGGAACTATGGGGAAAATACGAGTCATGGTAGATCGCATGGCTGGGAAAGAGTGAAAGATAATTGCAATTCCACACCAACTATACCCTCATGGTTTCTACAACGATGCGTCATTTCCAGCTAAAGTATTTCCAAAATGTGTCTATTCTCGTAGAAAGACCAGCCCCATACCACGCGCCGTGGCTGTTTGCTGTGATGTGCATATCACGTGACTGGGCTAGTCCAATCAGACGGCCAAACAGCCGCTGTTCTCGTTCGTCATTGGCTAAATCATGTTGACGTCACGGCAAACATCCATTGCGCATGGTTTAGTGGTGACCAACGACGGTAGAAAACTTGGCATCTCGCAGCACGAATTCAAAATTCAACATGGTTCGTCGAATCGGAAAAAAACCCCATCGAATGCCAACATTCGGTAATCAGTCCGAGATTTTGTGCAGCAGCTGGAATTGTTAAGTTCTTGCTATCATAAATTGTAGAATCATAATTCATGACTTTATCCATGAGAAGAGTATCTCTATCCTCATCGTTTCCATGGTTACCAGACACAGACAACTCAAAAGTCGCATGCTCCGTTAAAGTCGAGCAGCAACAACCAATTTAGTATTTTAAGTAAGTAAACGCTAGTGAGCGATATAATTTAAACTACGAATTGTAGCATGAACACGCCCTCATAATTTGCCAGTTACAACCTTCTACGCAAACAAGTCTGTCTGACCATCTAAAACGATGTGACTTGCCGTCAAACGGTCACAAAAAATGTGTGGACGGTCCTATGCTGTTCAGAACGGCCAAGCATAAACACCGAATTCCCCTTACTCTTAACAGGCTGTATTATTGGGCTGCATCAACTAACTTATTAACTAATTGTCTGACCTTACGAGAAAACCGTATCATGGCCGCGCCCTGTAACCTGACCACATCCTTTTGGGCTGTTAAATCGATTGACCATAGCCCTAGGGAATGCGGCGCCGGGCTGTCCAGGCTGACCATGAGACACGCTCAATCGACGATTTTTGTCTGCAAGAAACAACAAGGAAGTTGCAACACAGGGCATATGCGCATGTGCAGAACTAATTCATTCCACCTGCCCCAACTCTTCATTGGTTGAAAGCTGTCGTAGAAGTGAGGACCTTACAACCCAACTGGACCACGGCCAGGATTGACAACGATTAAGCCGAGGATACTGAAAGGTTTCGTCCAATGCACATCAGTTTTTAGCATAGGAAACACACGCTTTTATTTTTTATTTAATCGAAAACTATTGGGCTTACTTCACTTCGTTAAGTAGATTATAGGACTAGAAATTACTTTATGTGGCTTCATTACAATTTAGTTCCTGAAACACCAAGAAACTTTCTTCCAAATACATTTGAAAATATTCAAGGCACTTGGTGCTAATTGGAAGGTTTCAGCGACCGAATAAAACGGGACCGCGTTTAGCAAGATCACAAAAAAGTCTTACAGCCTTACGTAGTTTCGTTCAACGGATTTCAGCTATACACCAGGTCTTCCGCCAGCTTTTATCAGCACATCCTGTGACTCACATCACTGAATGCGTCATCTTAAAAATTGGCACGCTCAAGTATCGTTGCATGAATCAATTTTTCGCAGGACAATAATATTATTTTTCTTGCTGAAGTCCATTGCGCGCACGGGTGGTGTTGGATGCACCATTTGCAACACTGATACGCATTGATGTCGCAAGTGTATGTCCATGTTTTACCGAATTAAGTTTCGTCAATCAAATTTTTGCGCATACTACAGGCCAGTCAATTTAGAACCAAAAATGGCAAAGATCGGAAAAAAATGTAGAAGTTCGGAAAACTTGCACACACTTTGATGAAAGGGTCCTAAATAACGGGGTGAGGTCATAGTAGCAAAACGACATAACAGCAAAACGACATAACAGCAAAGCGACATAACAGCAAAACATGTTTCCGACATAACAGCAAAACGACATAACAGCAAAACGTCACAAGAGCAAAGTGCAAAATTCCACGTTAGCGTCATAACAGCAAAACGACAGTACAGCAAACGTCAGTACAGCAAAACGTCAGTACAGCAAAACGTCACAACAGCAAAACGACACTACAGCAAAACGACACAACAGCAAAACGTCACAACAGCAAAACGTCACAACAGCAAAACGTCATAACAGCAAAACGTCATGACAGCAAAACGACAGTACAGCAAAACGACAACATAGCAAAAATTTATCAGCAAAACGTCACAACAGCAAAACGACACAACAGCAAAACGTCACAACAGCAAAACGACACAACAGCAAAACGACACAACAGCAAAACGACACAACAGCAAAACGACACAACAGCAAGACGACACAACAGCAAAGCGATAGTACAGCAAAACAACAGTACAAAAAAATGACATAGCTACAAGGTCACTTGATGTTTCTTCAATAATACAGGTGCTTTGTGGTATGCTATAGCATGGCTTAGCTAGCTGGGGAGGGGGGTGGGCACGCAACCCCTCCCACAACTTTCCGAGGGGGGGGGGCGTGAAAATTATATACTTGAAAAAAAACTTGAAAAAACTGAAACTGTTTTACTCTGCAGGAAAACTTTTTTTTTTTGGAATGTAGATATTTTTCTATTAAACGGAAACCGCCAGTGACTCATTTACATTAACACGTTCTTTCGGATTAGTGTATACAGTAAATATAACAAACCAGGTACGGCTTACAGTAGCGCTATCAACGATTGAAAGTGCAGAATCTTGCAACATGTAATACCATGTAGCACTTGCTTAAATCAATGCCATTTCTTTACGAAACAAACAATCACGCGCCTTCTCAATTATTGAGTACAAAATTGGTAAGTTCTCGTGCACCTGGGCGCAAGCTGTAAAGGTTAGCAATATTACTACCGCAATGGTATTTTCGTGCGATTTTCAATCGATAATAGTGACACCAGGGACGTAGAGGTACCAATTTAAGATAAAGCGTGTGGGGAAGCCCACCCATACTACTATTTAAATGGGGTAGCCGCAAGCCAGCGTGGCTCGCGTTTTTTGGTAAACAGCGTTAAAAATAACTGCAAAAACTATCTAACGTTAACAAAACTTCACAGCGTATAATTTTTAGTAAAAAATGGAAAAAGAAATTGAATAAGACTTCTTGATTTTTGTTGGGTTAACATGATGAATCGGCACATTTTTTGGAACAAAATTGTGTGAATGCTATTTACACACTGGCTTTTAAGCTGGACGTAGGGCCGAAGTGAAGGGGAGTCAAGAGTTAAGAGTATTTTCCACTTTCAACTGACTTTAGTGTGCACTTTTTCAGAATAAAAGTAAGTATCCGCCATTATTTTTATATGCGTAACCTAATTTTCTCGATTTTTTAAAGCAGAAATAGAAGTCCGGTACAATAACAAAAGATTGAAATTATTAGTTGAGAGAGGTGCTCCTTTCTACAAATATCCCCC
>JAHWFP010261205.1:0-26235 GCA_023313725.1 Lithobius niger
ATACTGGATTGGTTCGGTTTCTGATATTTGCATTCTCAGTATCGGCAACTTTCGCATAAATATCGATAACTCTGGAACCGTTAGAGATTACGACATGCAGTCCACGACGTTTTGCTCAGGAAATCACAGAGTATCCTCCTAGCTATGTTTTACCTGTGGGTTACTATTTAAAAATTTTGCTATTTTAATAGTTATTCGACTTTTGCAGAAAACTGCACCGTTGATGAAAAATTGGGGAAACAAATTTGGTTATCGGTTTTGGCTAATTTTTTTTTCAAAACCGGTTCGGTATCGAATCGGTAAAATTGGTATCAGTTCTGCCACTATAGTCTGTTCCACATTATGCTTGCAGAAAACTAACTGTATGGCGCCGCTTTTCCTTGCACCACGAGTGCAAAAACATGTGGATATCACACTTGCAGACTCGACACAGTTACTGTTAGAGTCTACGTGTGGGATATTTACATGTTTTTGCACTCATATAGTGGAAGAAAACGTGGCGCCATACAGTTAGTTTTCTGAAAACATAATGTGGAACAGACTATAGCAGGAAGATTCTGTTGGATTCTCGACTCGAGGGTCCGGAAATGGTGAGATGAATAGTGGAAGTTGTTTGTTGTGACATGTTGCAAACAGGTTGATTCATGGTTTACACCACTTTTCGAAGATGGACTGACAAATCTTCCGTTCGGTTGCTCGGATTTTGTCCGATCTCGACAATTCGTTCGCAAGAGTTAAGTGGTAATTTTGACACAGATGGAAAAGAGTGGCAACTTGTCATTAAGGTCTTGGAGTAAGTCCCTCTCCTTGTCGAACATAGGCAATTGCTGTGCTGTTGTTGGACATAACCGCAAGTTTTCCCTTGAAGTTGATTGGACCATCAGAGGACAGCATAAATGATTGCATGCAGCTCCAGGGTGTTCATGTGAAGTGTTCTTTCCAAGGGTAACCAGATGCCCACTGTTGTTAGATCCTCCATGTAAGTCCTTGTTGCGGAAGCGTCGGTGAATAGGAGCAGGTCTGGAATGGGATGGGATAGTGAACAGGGAAGCCTATCGTCAAATTGGGTGCTTGAAGCTACCATTCCAGTGTGGGCCATGGTAGGTTGGTGGTTGGAATTCTGTCTTCTCAGGAGATTTGAGGAAACAATTCTTCCTTCCTGAACCAGTGCAAGAGTCTGGTCCTCTAAGAACTCATAGGCACAGGAGTCAATTGTCCTACGATGGAACTCAGCTCTCTGGCCAAAAGACTTGAGTGACGAAGACCATTAAGCGATGAGGTGAGTTTCCGGATGCGTTCCAGGGAGTGGCGAACCAGGAAGCTGTCCAAATCGAATTCCGCTCCTAGAAACATGAAGGATTGAAATCTTGGTTTCAGATGTTGACTATTAGGCCTAGGTTCTAGAAGAAGGAAATGCTGAAGTGTAGGTCTTCCACAAGCAGTGTTGACGAAAGGTTATGAAACAGCCAATCATCCAGGTAACCTACCACTGGATGCAGAACTGATGTGAACATGTATGGGACTGTTGACAGGCCGAAGGGAATCACTTTGAAGTGGTTAAGACTTCCCCACAGACATGAATCAGAATCGGGGGGAAAAAGGAGGGATGAAGGGGAATGTGGAGAAATAGACATAAATCGCTGTAAATAATATTAAGGAACATTGGAAATTAGCCATCAGCGAAAATTATACACAAGAAATAACGTAGTTCAATAAGCCACCTTTATGCACTTACGTTGCGTCAGAGTGGCGTGACCCAGACTCGAACCGGCTACCCAGTTCGCCCCCAGATCACTTGCATAGCGCCTTAATCGCTATGGCCATATCCTCCACTGGCATAAAGATAACGCACTGAACCCGTTATTAAGGTCACAACTGTGACCAGGACTCCATTCGACCGAATACTCTCGGCCTAGGCAATGGAGAGGGAATACAAATCATACACTCAATTGGCTCAACAAAGTGGAAATAAATAGACCGGCTAATTTCCAATTTTCCTTAATATTATTTACAGGGATTTATGTCTATTTATTTCTCCTTCGTTGAGCCAATTGAGTGTATGATTTGTATTCTTTCTCCATTGCCTATGGCCGAGAGTATTCGGTCGAATGGAGTCCTGGTCATGGTTGTGACCTTAATAACGGGTTCAGTGAGTTACCTTTATGCCAGTGGAGGATGTGGTCATAGCGATTAAGGCGCTATGTAAGTGATCTGGGGGCGAACTCGGTAGCCGGTTCGAATCCGGCTCATGCCACTCCGAGGAAACTTAAGTGCATACAGGTGGCTTACTGAACTACGTTATTTCTAGCGTATAATATATCAGTTTTATTGAGACAGTGAATTTCCCTGGCTGAAGTGATTACCTTATTATGGAAGACAGAGCTTCCATTTGGAAATGGGATTGGGTTATGAAGGAGTTGAGTTTCCGGAGGTTGAAAGTGAGTCGCGAGCCATCATCTTTCTTTGCTATTACACGGGCTGGGCTGTAAAATATCGGGATCACAACAATGCACGGATGGCGCCCTTCTCCAGAATCTTGACTACTTCGTCTTCCAATAGCTGGTTGAGAGAAATGTTTTGAAGCCATGGTGGTGGACCCATTGATAGCGCTGGGGAAGGGGGAAATGGGAAAAGGGCAGATAACCATTCTTGATGATGGAAAGGTAGGCCCGAACAGCAGCAGTGGATGCTGACTAGGCAATGCCAACATGGGATGACGGACGTAAACCCCAGTAAATAATATTTTTGTCCTCTTCAAAGGACAAAATTTATTTTTTGACGTGTGCGAAGGAATTGAGGTGGTTGTAAGCAAGAGTTTAACTCCATGTTAGCCTGTGCATGAACATACTTGGCTGAAAGGAAGGTCCGATAACGCGCCACCACCAGGTACACCAGGTCCAACGACTTTGTAGAAGATATTTCTTTCCTTTAAATCGTGTAGGGGCAACAGTTGGCCAACAGAAATTTCTTCTTCTACTCGTCATGAATTTGGGTTTCGAGATCAAGGAGTTTCCAGAAAGCGACCTTGGATTAAGGAAGGTGATGGGAAGAGGACAAGCCTGCAGGAATTCTTGTCCGTGGAGGTGAGAGTTCAGCTACCATAATAAACTTGGCGAAAACAGCAACACATCCGATGAGTTCAGATGCTTAAAAGAATGTGAGAGACAAGTATGGAAGGGCCTACTGGGAATCATCAGAGTGCTGCACAGTGGGGAGCCAACGAATCTTCTTAAAGGCGTAATTTAGGGTTTACCGTTTCGAGTATTGCAGCATAAATATACATGATATTTAGCATAGAACGAAAGGGAAGTATTTTCGGATAGATGTAAAAAAATTTAAGGCTGCCCAAGCCGCCGAAGCTCGAAAAAGGGCTAAATATGCATACCTAGACAACAGGTATATGTTCTGTCCGGTCGCGGCGGAGACCCTGGGCTCCATCGGCGGAGAGGGCCTCTCCTTGCTGCACGCCATTGGCCGGAAGATTACCCTCGTCTCCGGGGAGAAACGGGCAACCTCCTTCCTCCTCCAGCGGATTAGTGTTGCCATTCAACGAGGCAATGCTACTTCCATTTTGAGCACCATCCCCGCTGGATCCAGCCTGGACGATTACGTCAGTCATCTCTGAGCGTTTATTTTTATTTTTTTTTTCGGCGGACTTTTGTGTGTTGATTGATGCTGCTTTACTTTCACGTTTGTCTGCTTGTGCTACGGGTTTTGCTTTTGTTGATTCCCCATTTGTCACCGTTATTGTGTCTTTTTTTTTTTTGTATTTCTGTTTTACCTGTGTTCTAATAAAATATAAAATTATTTTTGGTAAAAAAAAAATACAAATAAACAAAATTAAGATGTATTCTTCATACCTCCTTTGTAGATTCGTAACAGTACGATAACTAGATGGATGTTTATTGGCAGAACTAAGCTAATTTTTGTCAACATGACTATGTCTGAACACTTGCGAGATTTGAAAGTTTCCCAGCACAGCCAACTTTGTCAACATCCACGTGATAAGGGCCTAGGCAAATTTTCATTTTGTAACCCAGAATTGTACTTATTTTTCCTACAGAAGTGTACCCCCCCCCCCCCCCGGCCCACAAACACATGGTACTAGTTCCACACATGAACTAGTGCTAGTTCCACACATGGGTACTGCTGCTGGTTCTACACATGGTTCTGGTTCCATACATGGTGCTAGACTAGTGAAATAAACCCCATGGAACTACACGTTACGGTCTTTTTAATTATTAAGGACGGGTGTACCCAAATGCGCCCGCTGTATAATCATTGTTTACAGCTTTTCTACAGGTCAGATCGAAAACTTCAGGACAATTACAGTAAAACTAAAAATGGGATATGAAGGCCAGATCATTATGGGAAAAAATGACAGGTTTCATTCCCTTACTTCAAATGGGTGCCATGGAAATACACGTTAATTAAAAAGCCAACATTAAAAAATGTAAATGCTGTAGATTGTCAACTTACCTTCATGTTTTGTTCTGCCTGTTGCTTGTACAGCATCCAGTACAAAACTTGCATCGCTCAAAGCATTGTCGATGGCAACCATTGCTCGTTTTATAAGGTCTGCTGCCGATCCCTGAATAGTAGTGTTCACAGCTTGTCGTTCAGCTTTACTGCGTTGTGTCAAATTGTGACTGTTAATTTGAGGCAAATAGCGGTGACGGCCCAAAACTGTCTTAACATAACCATTCCGTCTGCACTGGTCAATTACCTTCTGGATGAAGATTTTAATTCCTAAATAAATATCAAAGCTGTTAAAATGAGAATTTTGTTCACAGTAAAAATGAGCAAAATATTATACTCGCGCAGCTCTTAGTGAAGGTATAGTCACAGCTCGATATTTCGCCTCTCGTCAAAGTTGCAGCTTCAGCAGATTAAAACATGATAAGTTGGTGAGGATTGTGTTAAACTCCATCGTAGGTTTTAGACATTTTACGATGGTTTGGTATGGCATTTGCTTGTGCCAATATTGGTATCTAAACTTTACTTAACAGAACCGTATATCGTCAGAACGATAATATCGAACGTACCACTTCCACAAAGCTGAACTGTCTGTTTTAAGATAGCAGTGTTAGTCCTTATCTCGTTATCTCAATCGGGCTGTTCCACCACAACTATTGTCATGGTACCACTGGCATGACACAGGAAAGTATTGTAACAATCTAATGTAACAAAATTTGCAATACGAATGCTGCGTCAAAAAAAAAACTTTAAGTTTTTCTTATATTCCCTCGCATTCTTTTTGTATGGTTATATAGCGATATGTTTCTCCCCAATAAATTCTCACCTTTCATCAACTTATAAGGTTTTAATCTAACAATGGTGCAATTCAGAGGAGAGGTGAAATAACCTACACTAAAAACTGGATGAGAATAATTTTTTTAATAATTTGTACTATGACTCAGCCCCAGCGAGATGCATGTATTTTTAATTAGTTACATGTCAGCCTGTTTAGTATCATGTGCTGTGTTCAGTGTTTGCAGAATGGATGCAACAGAAGCTTCCACACAATGATACTACCATTAGGAAATATTAAGCAAGAATCAAAGTACTTTTAACGCATACAAAGCTACGCTTGGCAGCTTACACAAAAGGAAAACGACCATGGGATCAATTCAAAAGTTGAAATTCCAGGAATTTAACTGAAAACCTACAGCAAGTAACACATTTCAAAGCTTCAGACTAGAATTCTTGGCAAAGTAGTAAGTGCAGTATGCGTGATGACAATACAGGCATGAAGGAAAACGGGACTACGGTAGTTCGTCCAGACTCACCGCGAAAAGGCTAATCACCTTCCAACATAAAAAAAACCATCACCTACACCACCCTACAACCTTGGGCGATCTATTGGCATAATTAATTTTAATTTTTACTGTATTAGTCTTTTACATTTTTGATCTCATAGTTATTATTAGCAAACGACTAAAATTAGTACATGCGCACACACAGATAAAACTTCAAGGTTATTGTAGGCGTGCAAAGGATCATATAAGTGTAGGATACAGTAAATGTAGTTCCGCAACATTCAACAGAAAATCTCGCAGACGACACATTTAATGGATTTTTAGCAACGGAAAGACTAACGATAAGGAAAAAGACTGTTGGGGCCGCACTTGATGTGGAGGATCGAGAAAAATGGCGCTGGGAGGAATGTCCTTTTAATGCAGAAACCATAACAAGTTTCTGAGGGTCTTCCCTAGAGTTTCCTCGTGAACATAAACATAAGACGACGTTATAGTCGCAGGTTTATCCAACGAAACTTGTTGTATGACAGTGATAGGGAATGGTAAGCGAGTTCATCATAATCAGGTTCGAAGTCGAGCCCAGCTGTGAAATCAACATTGTGATGAAAGGGGCTGGAAATAAGGGCAATGGATCCACAAGGGGTTTACACTGGGTCGAAGTCGGAGTTGTGGAAAACGCATAATTTTACAGCTTCTCAGCTTTAATTAATAAGCGAAGCATTATTCGACACCTTCGTAATTTGTACTAACTCAAGTTCAAGTTTTGCTTTAACCTTTGAATTAATACCATGTGGAATTAACTGGTGAATGTTTTGGTCTGTTGATACCAATCATTAGAAACGCAAAACCATTTGGCAAACTATTGTACTGTACTTAAAAAAATACACAAGCGTTTAACTGGTGAATGGCAACTAAGAACAAATGTATTTCTAAACTCTAGTTAGCGTTAATTTCTAAAAGCGACTGCGGCATTAAAATGGGCTGTATTCGTTTACAAGTTTATTGTCTTGGCAGCATTTGAATGCTAACAACTCAATGCACAATCAGTACCATCCTATCATTACGCTTGATCTTATCCAAACTTGTTAAACCAATAAACAAGAAATAAATTACAAAGATTCGGCTCATTCTGTAGTGACTTGAAAATACTTTTTTTTTGTTTACCTGGGTAACTGGTCTTAAAACTGTGCATGAATCTGGCTGCCTCTTCCTCTTCAACTCCAAGTTCTTCTCCAAGGGACCGTTCACCAATTCCGTACACCATTCCATAACAAATCTAAACAAAAGTAAATAAAATAAGAGTACATAACACTGAATGATGATAAATGGTACAACTTTTTTGTGTGCTAATTTAATCCCAGGTTTATATAGGTTGAACAAGTCCCATATTTGTCTCATGTATTACAATTCAGTTTTCAGTAAAGAGGTCATTGACAATTTGGGGCCTCCTTAATTCACAGAGGCTAGTCTACAGGTAGTATCAGCGATGGCACGTGCGAGGACTCTGGCTGCGACCGCAGCCTCGATCTGTGAATCAGTGTATTCCACACTAATCAAGTGACTGCCGTGCCAGGGTCTGCTTTGGAATCAATAGCATTTAATACTAATCGTCATTTTGCTTGCGAAAATCCATTAACCCGACCGAAGTAGTAGCAGGAGGAACTCGAAGCTGAGGGTAGGGGTTGTAAACGAAACGCCAAGACCAACGCACAGGTTTAAATTCAAATAACCTCAGCAACTGGACAGCTACAGATTTCGTAAGTATGCATAACGATGCTGACATTAGCATGCCATCAGGTTTTAGTACAGCTACGCTACACCAGCTGTAACGACAAATGGAAGACAAAATAACTTGTCCAGCTACAGTCAATTGTACGAGACTGGAAACCTACAAAATGCTTTGACAATTACAAGTTCCGTTTCTTCCAGGCCGACAAACGATTCCACAACAATGGAATTTCATCATTTCTTCCACTTCTACCACCATCGCTGAATCCACTGCTACATCCTGGACTTTGCCATCATATGAAACAGGAGATAACGATAGTTCATCAGTGAGTTTAGCAGCCCTCACGAAAATGAGACTGGATACACAAATCTGAAGACACGCATTGTTGGTCTTCAACCCACCGTGTCAGTGCATGATAGCAATTTATACTCGAACATTTAACCAAGCTAGATACAGCTTGGCTAACATGGATGGCCATTTTCTCGTGATGATGTCAGTGTTACTGTCATTGGAGGTAGTTCTGGCAGATTCTGGAAATCCCCAAATGCTGCTTATTGGTCTGCTGTCGCTCATGAATAACTTTAGTGTGGGAAATGCAATCCCCATGCAACTGACACCTAATTTTACTTAAGTGCTTCCATTAATAACACTAATAATTAATTAGCATTAATAATTTTTCTCCCTTGCAGTATATTATTACAATTTTTTTTTTAATACGATGGATTTCGGCAATTTCCTTAAAAATGAAACTAAGTAGGGAATAGGGCTTTGATGAAGTGCTTCAACACTCAACCACAGCATGATTTAGTCAACAAACTGAATAACAAAAAAAAAAATTTTTTTTGAGTCCATATAATGGTTAAACAACTATTTGAAAGGTTTTTATTAAGAATAGGTTGCCAACTGGGTGTTAATAACTATACCGCGTGTTGATTCCGGAAAAGGGAACAAGTTTGGAAGTTGATTTGTTGAACTTCGTTGCAAAGAGACCTACAAACAGCATTCCCCATTTGAGGAAGAGGGATTGGCAATGGCTGGGATCGAGTTTCCATTCCGTTGTCGAGTCTCCTTCCTTGAGAGTTCATCTGCAGAGACATTGAATTCACCGCTATGTGTCTGGGTTGAAGCATCACATAAAGAGCAGTGCACCTCTCAAAGAGTCTTGACGTTTTTTCCATGAGGGAAAGATAAAGAGTCCCTCTTCCTTTCTTTACGTAAGAAACCGCTGTTGTGTTGTTCAACATGACAGTCATGACTTTTCCCTTAGAAGGTGACACCATGAAGAGACTGCTAGACGAATTGCACGGAGTTCGAGAACGTTGATATGGAGAGATCTTTCTTCTTCTTGCCAAGTTCCTGATGTGAAGAGACTCTTGAGGTGGGGTCCCCAGCCCGGTTTCGAAGCATCTGTGAAATGAAGGACGTCTTGTCCTTTTGTGAATTGGGACTCCCTCCTGAAAATTCGATGGATTTAGTCACCAAGTGAATGATTGACGTGGGAGGTTGTTGAGAGGAATAAAGTCGGTCCAAGCTGACTTCGGGTACCATTCTTCCTTTCGGAACTAGTGAATTAGACGAGATAGCCAGGGTCATAAAGCAACAAGCTTGGCGTTTGAATCGATGAGACCGATTAATGAAGTGGCCTGAAGTAGCATAAAGTACTTGTCATGAAATTTACCAAAGTAAAACTACTGAGCCAACCGATTGATCGGTATTCAAAAAAGGATGATATTCCTTACAAAAGGACGTCTTCAGAATGTCAGGTGACGATTCACAAGATTCACTTGTGGATATTCGAGAGAAATTCGATTGGCTAAACTAGTTGAGGCTTGGTTTAAATCTTTCATGAAATAGCAAACTTTATGAGCAGGGGATTCAGGTTCAGAACGAGGACAATAGTAGTCATGTCTATATGAATCCTTCATTCCACTGTGCACATCGTGTGGCGACCTCGGCGATTTACGTAGTTTCAGTTTCAAGTCTTTCTTTCCAATATGGACAATTACTGGCAACTTTGATCTCGGCGACCTTGGGAGTCTGAGTTTACAATCTCTCTTTCCACTGTGCACATTTTTTGGTAACCTTAGTGACTTTGGAGACTTACATTTCCTTCGAAAAAGTCTGTGACTACCTTATTGGTCTCTTCAGCGAGAAGTCCACTAGAGACATCGTTTGTTGTCGAGCTCATCTCCATGTCATGGCAATTCAGAAGACAACCTTTATTCTCCCACTCAGATGCCACGTCAGAGAGCCTGGGCTGCACTGAACACTGATGCTGACCTGACTCCACCTCTTCCCGAGGATGCTGGGGAAGGCACATTTCACAATTACAGGCAGGAGTTTAGAACGATCGTGCTTTCTATGACTAACGTCCTTCTCACCTGAACTACCTTTTTTCACAATTTTCAATTTTCATCACGTTTTTTCAACTTAGCTTTATCTTTACTACTAACAAAAGACTTTTCCATTTTCCCACATTTTTTACACTGTTAATTCTTGTCGACTTTCAACTTTATTTGCTTTGAAACAATGCACTTGGTCTTGGAGCTATGATGCAGCTTGGCTGACGATTTCAGTAGATGGTGTTGCTATGTCTCCAGAAAGCAACGTCTCTGGAAGGCGTTCTCACTTTAGTAGTAGGGAGGAGACCGCCATCTTTAGAAAATGCTGTTCGAACGAGAAAGCTGCGGTAGATTTTTTCCGTCATTGATCGCGAAAAACGGGCTTTCACAACATCAAATCTCGCATTCATGCCAGCATTAATTGATTTTCTAACTTCGGAGACAACAAAGCTCAAATCGCTGCGTAAAGTTTGGGGAACCAAACGAAGAAGAGTGATCATCATTGGTAGAAGGAGTGGCATCTTTAACATTCCTATCGACGACGTCGTCAGCATTCGGGTCGAGAAGAATAAATTGAAGTTCCGGCGGTGGATTCAAACACAATTTTCCCAAACATAGGTCAACTGAGGATTTCGGAGATTTACCGAAGTGTTTAGTTTGTGAAGATTCCTTGAAGCAGAACGATTATTACACGCCGATTACACCTTTGTTTGTATTTTTTCCAGGTACGTAAAATTTTAGCGATCCCAGCATCGTGAAAAATGCAAATGTCACATGTATCGGTAGTAAAATTACAAGACCTGCATTTACGGCATGAAGGATGTAAATCAATTGGAGTGTTGACGTGCATGCTACTAGAAAAGTCACTGGAGGCAAGCAATTCAGAAGACTTCTCCAAATTCATTGTGGCAATGGTGAGAATTAATTAAAAACAAAGAAGCATAATGGGTGCAATGGGAACAGGATTGTGCCCAAAAGCGGTATGACAAGATGGTGGCACTGCCTGCTTTTAGAAGAAATGCAGAGCAGCACCCCTAGCAGGAGTTAGATGAAGCTAGATTTTTAACATTAATTAAATTATTTTAATTTGGGCAATGAAAAGGATAAAATAAATAATTTTAGCACGTTTTACTGAAGGGAAGTATTTTGCATATAGTAAAAAATTGAAGGCTCTACTACGCTTCTAAAGAGAGTTACATGAACTTTAAAGCAGATATGCATACATTTCTCTTGCTGCGAAAATTAGACTAGTTTTGGCTAGTTGATGCTCTGTTTTTGGCTGTTGTCATATGGTGCATGTATACAGAACAGCACGTATTAATATATACAGTCTGGGAAGAAACCACACAAGTCTGCTGCGGTTAGTAAAGTGTCATGTGTGGTAAACAATTAAACATGAGCACCACCGATAGCGATACATCTAGTGGAGTTATCATCCATTTTCCGTATCTCAGTGATCGGAACTACCAAGCATTTAAGTTCCATATGACAACGTTTCCCAATGGGAGTGGGCCATTATGTTCTGTTGTGTTGCTTCTATTTGAACAGGCTTCCGTGTGGTGGTCAGTCTTTGTCTCAAATAATGAGTACGGTAGATCAAAACATGCTGTGGAGGTTTTGTTGGCTGGAGGTAGACGATTGCACGGGTAGTTGCACGGGTTCTCCTGAAGTACGACAAATGGTGAAGATCCAGACTAGTCAGGCTGAAGAACCTGAAGATGCGGCTTCTTGAGCACGTGGACTGTAAGGAGGCGTAGGCTGGGGCCTGATTATGCCATTGCTGAACTAACTCTTCTGCCTGTCGACGTAGTAGTTCCTTTTTTACCTTACTATTTCTCATCTCGAAGGCTTGCCCTCCTTTTTCAGTCTTACCCAGTTTACCCTGTCACACGTTATAGTGAAAAGATATAAATAAATTGATAGCTAACAATCAATACTTTGCACAATACGCATGGACGGGTACATCCTATAAATTCCCACTATTCTTGATGGGTAAAAGGCTAGCATAACCGTTTAATGCCGCTGGGGAGGAGGTCGGGGGGGGGGGGGGGGGGGGGAGGAGGACATGTGCAAGAAAGCAAACCCTGCAGTCTCTAAAATGTAATTGTGATTTACAGACTTTTAACAACTCTCCAGACGCTAATCACAAATATTAAGAGCAATCGTAATTAGTTGTAAAGAGGGATGTTAAAAGAAAATGCAAGAGAAAATTCCAGTAATATTCAAGGACTTAGGACATTTACCAGGTACTTTTCCATGCCTAGAATTTTTTTTCCTAATCCGGGACAGGTTTTACGAGGACCCGTACAAAGCCTGTTTTAGAAAAACCTTGCTTACACAGACTTGAAAACTTAAATTACTGTGCTTGCAAACCTCTACTCGTATCTACTCAAATAATATGCTTCATACCTGTTTTGCTTGCTGTCGTAATTCATTTGTAACTACATCTGCAGCAATTCCCTTCCATTTGGCGGCTATTTTCTTCAAGACATCACCACCACCATTGAGAATCCTTAGTAATGCAGAATCTTGGCAAAGGTGAGCCAATATCCTTAGCTCCAATTGAGAATAATCAGCAGACAGCAGCTTAAAACCTACCATGTTACATTCAATATGTATGTCGTTTAAATAATTTTTTTAACTGACAAATGTATAAATTATTGTTAAAAATATATTATGAACAAGAACAGTAACAATTTAACACACTTAACGAGTAACATCAGAAAATCCAAAAAATTAGGAACAAAAGTAGGAACTGCTGCCTGAAAAAAAATTGGAAATGGAAAAGTTGCTAGCAAAAGTAGGAACAAATTCCTATTTTAGACGTTGTTACCTAAAAGTAGGAAAAAAATGGGAACTTTTAGGCATTGAGAACGGATCCTGGAAGGATGTAAATTTTAACTTGCTATTTAGTGTCCTAACCTAAAATGAAATCAGAAGACAGAAACTAAAACTTATTTCTTGCAGGGCTTTTTTTGTATTATTTGAAATGGGCCTAAACGTATCATCAAATAAGCCCCAATTCCCCTCTTACTTCTTAGAGAATGTTACAGTGATACCCTGATTTTTCGAACATTGATTAACTGAACAGATCTTAAGACATAAAAAATTTGATTTAAACAAATTTTTTTAATTAAATAATTTTTTCATACGTGTTATTAAAGCACTGTACTACACAGTTAATTACAGAACTGCCTTGCTATTAGCCATGAAACGAATTTCAACTCTCTGCACCACTTAAACTGCAATTGCTAATAATTAGTAACGTTTTTGAAGTTCCAAGCCGATTCGTTCAGTTTGCGTACTCAGATTATGCCTCGCAATAGATTTCCTACACACAATTTTTATTAATACTCTACTATATTTTAAGCTTATACAGTCTAAATAAAATTATGCTAGTAATGACTCAATTGGTTTCCGACATGCTGTAAGTTAATGATGTTTGCAATGAAACTAACATGCGCTACGGTTAATTAGGCCTATTACTTTTAATTAATCTAAGCTAACTACTTTATAACACAAACTTCAAAGCCATTGAGTTCAGGATCAATGATTCACACGCCGAACTACTTGACTAACAAAATAATGGCTTAAATAAATCAACAAAAGTGAACAATTTTTAAAAGTTACCGTAAAAATTACAACAGCCTATCGTTAGCCGAGCTATTTTTCTGTCACTCAATCGCGCAGCGAGGAAAAATCCAGTCACTGGCGCCACAATGCGACAGTCAAGCTTTCAAGACAACCGGAGAGCAACAGGACCAAACGCGTACTGAAAACACACTATGTTGTGATTGTGAAAATATTATGCAACGTAACTTATTTTTTTAAAAATAAATTGTTTTAACTAAGGTGGTTTATGACGTTTAAAGTTTTAATTAAAGACTACACAATTAAACAACACTACCAAAAAAAGTAGGTAAAAGTTGGAACGCTGCGACCCCCCCCGACACTCTCACGGGGGTACGCCATTTGTTGCACATAGAATACGTTGTCAATATTTAATTTCGTAAATTGTTTGGGGCGTCACTGAATCAATAGCTCCCAAGATTGCTGCACGTTCCTGTGTTATCTTTTCCCCCCTACGGGGTTACGCAAAGAACAGACTTTAGAAAACCAAGCTGGCAGACGTAATGGACCTACGTCCAAGTATCACGTAGGATATCCGTTAGGTGACGCCCCAGATGCTCGACAACATTTTCAAGTGGAAATTCAGGTATACATTTTGCGTGGAATAAATGAAGAACATGTGAAAGTTTTTAAGTGTTAAAATTTTGTCCGATGGATGAAATCACATTATTATTGCTTTTAATGTTAATTTTTATAGGCATTTGTTACAAAAACAATAACTTATGGGTACAAATCCATGCAAAGTTAAACATTTGGTTTACAGGTGCGTCCTGGTTCCTTACATTAGTGAAGGTCTACATTTTAATGGCAATCTTGGCCCCATGTCAAATTTTGACTCGTGTTAGTGTATTCCAATATACATACAGCTTGAAACAAGCTTTTCAGCGATGCAAATTTCAAGCCACTAACTCAAACCACTAAGAAGTTATTCAGCAAAAAAAAATTAATATGAGCTGGGACCAACAGATATCACATTTCCACGACTTCAAAACCTCTTCAAGCTCTGAGCTTTATTACCTCTTCAGAACATATAGTCAATTCAATAAAGTAAAATGCCTGGCTCATAATTTATAACCTCGCCCGTAAACCTAACAATTTTATTACGTGACCTAAACAATAACCTTGGCGTAACAAACTGCAAAACTGAACAGGGATTTAAAACAGGTGTGTTTGTCCTCTTCAGTACCTTTTGATAAAATGTGTACTTTTGTGGCTAGACACCTGAATTTTGAAAATTTAATCCGTACTTTGACTACTTTCCGTACATTTCAAGCCTATCCCATGTCCATTGTCCGTGTGCACCCTATAAGCCAAACATTTTGTTCGTGACTTTGGAAGCAAGGTAATCCAAAATTTATTTATTTAAATATCTCGGGTATGTTGAACTTGGGATGAAATCTGATTTGTGTTAGCAATACTAAGCTATTTCTACGTAACGGATGGACAGATAGACAGAACCAGTGTGTTGAAGAAAAGAAGGATATGGGGAAAAAGGAAGTCAACACACAAGTAATTTTTACCCATTTTTAACAAAATTCAGCCAACAACGTGTACACAGCTAATTATGCTAGAGAGATTAGTATATACTTTCAAAATAATGTATCCAAAACAATGCAGCTTTTAAAGAGATATCAGGGAAAGGAAACAATCATCCACACCCAAGTGGCTAAATGAAACTGAAGAATACCGATACTGTACGAAGCTCGCAATAAATATAGATTATAAAACAATTCGACGCTCAAATTCAAAATGGAAATACTAGTGAATGGTACTTCAATTATGAATTTGAGCATCAAATTTTTACGTGATCTTAATTGCATTCAAAGTAAGATGGTGATTTTTTTCAATGAAGATAGATTCAGCTTGAACTACATACTGTAAATACTTTAACGTCTAGATAAAGATATGCACTCTGGATACCAAATTATGGTACTGTACTGGTAATACCATAACTTCAAAAAAAAAAGAAAAATGAAAACTTCTAAATTTTACGCACTGTATTAAGCAAAGATGCAGTGATACAGTTTTTTACAGCTTCGATCACGTACTTGTAAAGAACTATAAATCCTAGTATCTTTGGACTTTTATTCACATCAAATAATTGAAAAAATGAATATCTGACGATACGCTAGCTGACCCAAATCAATACAGTGGTGCCGATACTGGTACAGGTCTGCCTCAAGTTATTAACTTCAAAATACCAGTATTACCTGGTTGATTTTGGTTTCTATTGTCTTGTGAAAAAATACACTACCTTATTTTAAGCATTCTCCGTCTCCAATGCTGTTTGATCTAGAGATAAATTCGAAGACTGTGTCGCTACCCTACTGCGCAGCCTCCTTCATATATATACTCGAACGGAGCTTGTAGCTCATCTTTTCGAACATCTATTGTACCCTGATGGCGACAAGAGGGAAGGAGGGTGGGACAAAAGTAATGTATATTTTCACAAGGCAATAGAAACCAAAATCAACCAGGTAATACTGGTATTTTGAAGTTTCTAGTTGCCAGTTGAAAATATACATTACCTTATTTTAAGCATTCCACAGACTTCGTCAAGACGGCGGGCGCCATCTGACTAAGCCCCCTCAGGGTAGCGAGCAGTACCCCACATAGAAAACAAGAGTGAAAGGGGTTCATAGTACATGACGGGCAGCAACGAAAGGCCTGATCCGATATAAACCATCTGCCTGGCGCGACATGTCTCGAAGATAATATGAAGAAAAGACAGTCGGACTACGACAAGAAGCAGCTTCCATGATTTCCGCAACAGGGATGTTGCTGTGTTGTTGCCGCTCTTGAACAGGCATGTGAAGAAACCCGTGAAGGCGTAGCGCTTGTAGGTTCGGATGGAGGATCGATCTGTTGCGTTGTGTTAGTTGATCCCTGCGGAGTGGGAGTAGGTGAGGAGTGTCGACGAGCAGGCTGAGAAATGTTGGGAACCAATTCGCTGCAGGCCAGTCTGGTGCCACGAGGAGGAACCGTCCCCTGGAGTGTGTGATTTTGCGGAAAACCAGGGGTAGGAGGCATGGTGGGGGGAAGGTGTAGGCGTAGAGGTGGTTCCAGTTCAATGTCAGGGCATCCACTGCCCAAGCGCGAGCATCCGGGAGAGGACTGACGAAGAGGGGAAGACTGGCATTCAGCCTCGCGGCGAATAGGTCGACCATAGGCTCGTGCATATGGAGGAGTGAAGAGTCCATTCGCTGGTGGATGGAGTCCGGCGTGAGAGGGAGTCGGCAATGACAATGAGATTGCCGAGGATGTGGAGGGGAAGCAAGGCAATGTGGTGGCGAATGCACAGCTGAAAAATTTCGGACGTGACGAGAGATAGAGAACGAGTTCCTCCCCCTTTCGGGAGGTAAGCTATGGCAGTAGTGTTGTCTACATGCACTTGGATCACGAGTCCCGTAAGTGGGCTTGGAAATGTTGCAAGCCGAGAAGGACTGCACGGAGTTCTAGTAAATTAATGTGGTCGGAGTGGTTGGCGTCTTAACTCCCAGATATTGACATCTTGTTGACATGGACCCCTCATCCTGTCAGGGAGGCGTCCGTGAAGAGATTGGCTTGTGGAAGTGGCTCGTGGAGAGGAACTGAATCGGTTAGGTTGGCTACATCCAACCACCAGTTTAGTGTTGAGAATGGAAAGGATTGGCCGAGATGTCGAGCCGGGAGATGGAGAGCTTGCTGCGGATTGCCCCATTCGGCAGTTCTGAAGTGATGCAGGGGCCTGGCCATCCATCGTCCGTAAGAGACAAAATCCGCAAATAAATCAAAAGTTCCGATCAGGGAGGCCAAATTGCGGAAGTCGTACTGGGAAAGCCGGAGGAAGGATCGAGCCGCGAGCAGATGGCTTTCGATCCGTTCTGGGGATGGCATCACTGTGGAGTGGACGAGATCGAAGAATACTCCTAGGAAGGTGAAACATTGAGTTGGTTGAAGGCGGGACTTGGGTATGTTGATTCCTAGTCCTAGTCGATGTAAAAGAGACACGACGATGCAGAGGATGTTGGTGAGGATTGACGGATTGCGATGTGGCAGGAGACAGTCGTCGAAGAACTCATGGATGTGAATGCCTTGTTGATGGATGTGAGCTAACACGGGCCGAAGCACGAGTGTAAATATTCGAGGGGCGGCGTTCAGGCCAAATGGTAGGCAAAGGAACTCGAAAATGGCCCCGTCGTAAGAAAAACGAAATAGGTGCTGGACAGACGCATGCAGTGGAATGTGAATATAAGCATCCGCTAAAGCTAAAGAAATCGTCCAATCCAAAGGTTGAAGGGAGTTGCGGATCGAAGTTGTTTCCATTTGAAAATGAAGATTGCGAATAAAACGATTGAGGGGCTGAAGATTGAAAATGAGGCGGAATCCTCCCGTCTTCTTGGGGCAAAGAAAAATGCTGCTGTAAAAACCTGGCCGGACCAGTCCGGATCGCACCCTTTTCCAAAAGCGAGGAGATTTCTGCGTGTAGTGGGGCTAAAGGTGGAGTTTCCAAGTCCCAGGGGGAATAGCAGAGTGGCGGTGGACTAGAGAACTGTGGACGGAACCCGTCCTGAATTATGGATAGTATCACTGGGTCTGATGTTACGGCCTGCCATTCTTTGGCATAATGGCGTAGTCTGCCCCCTACAACTTGTATAGGCTGCAAAATGTCAATACGAAAATTTACCTCTTGACTCAGGTCGGGGGAGTGGAGATCGACGGCGTCGACGGTCCGGTGTAGAGGATCGGACCAGGGATCGTCAGCGGGCCTGGGCTCGGCTTGGAAAGGGCGAACACGACCTGTGATGAGACGGTGTAGGATTGTCCTTAGACTGCTTCTGCGAACCTTGATCCTCTTTAGGAGTGCCGGTGCGAGAAGGGGTGTGTTATAAGAACGTTTAAACTGGCGCTTATGTGGACGGGGCTTGCAGGAGATGTCTAAATGAGGGGCGACCTTTGGGATGAAGCAGCGAAACAAAGTCATGGATGGACTGATTATGTACCGTGTAGAGTCATGAAGGTTTGACGTTGTGTTGAGTGTGATTTTGCGGAGTAGGAGCGTAGATTTGAACAGTGCTCTAGTAAACCAGTTCATGGCGTGGTATGTGGCAAAACAACTCTTGTGAAAGACCTGGTTTATAGGCCAGTTGTCGAGTGTCTTCTGGAGGTGGATCGGCGTAGGGACACTCACAAAGCACATTAGCTGCCGCACTGAGGACGTCTGCCTGTGAAACAGCTCGCAGCCCACGGCGGAATAGACGGCCATTGTCATGAAGCACATAAACGGGGACTGAGGCCCGGCGTGGGAGAAACAAGGATGAGCCAAAGTCCATCTTGGCATCCGCTGTTAAGAATTCGGACTACGGATAAGTATCAAAATTGCGAGGGTTGGCTGCGCCATCATCAATGGGTTTGAAGAAAAAATTTTCTCGACCGGGACGGAGGAGGTGGGTCCTTGTCCAATTCTAAAGGCATGCCATTGCCGAGAAGAATTCCTCCAGTCCGCAGGAGTGAGGTGAGAAGTGTTGTAGACTGTCCAAGTAAGGGCGGCTGGTGAGGCAACTGGTCATGAAGCCCGAAACCATATCCTGTGGCTAAGCCGCGATTCTTGCAAGAGGAGTCTTGGTCCGGAGAAGGCTTGTAAAGAAAGCAGTCCGATACGATACTTTCGACAGTTTTTAACAAGTCTGCCAGAGGGATCTCAGATGGATCCGGCTCACCGTCAAACGGCGGATTGGCTTGGCCGGTAGGAGAGTAGTAAAAAAAGTAGGCCTCCTCGTCATGAGAAAAGTAGGCCTCCTCGTCTTCATCGTTATAGACGGGCAGCTCGACCGAACGAGCCAGAGAAGGTGGTGGTGGTGCAGGGAAGAAGGGGTCTGGTTGACAAGAAGGACCAGGAAGCGGATCGTCGGTTTAACGCTTCTTAGGCAAGGAAGCCAGCCAGGCTGAAGTGTAGTTCCCCCCCCCTCCAGGGGGGGGGGGGGGGAATTAGCACTTTCCGTTTGAAACTGTTAAGGGAATAATCCATCAATGTATGTACCTGACAGCTGGAAAGAGGACCAGCGGCGTGTGCAACGGTGGACCCGACACTTGTGGGGGCTTGAGAAGAGGTGGAAGACAGATCCAATGGTGAGAGACGGAGTGCGGCAGCCGCATTCCTTGTCTTGATCTACAGTTTTAATCGAGCGTAACGCTCCTTAGTAGTCCGGGCTAAGTCTTCACTGATAGCCCGAAGATCCTTGGACGGAGTAGATTGGCTGCAGAGGGTCGGGGACATGGCCACCGTCCCCGAAGCTGGGAGTGGTAAGGATTGTTCTGTTAAGAAAGGATTCAATTGAGAGGAAGGTTCCAAAGAATCCTGTTCTGCAGTTAGTTCCAAAATTTCCACTGCGCCCATACTTAGCGTGTTCGATGGGAGCGGAGAGCGGATCGACCCGAGCGGACCGACGGTTCCCGCGGCGTGCCCTCAGTCAGGCGGCATCGCAAACGGAGTGCGGAGTAGCAGAGTGAGCGGATCGTTGACAAACAGCGACCGGCCAGCGAAGTGGCATAGAGAAGAAAAGATGAGCTACAAGCTCCGAGTATATATATGAAGGAGGCTGCACAGATAGCGATGCGGTCTTTGAATTTATCTCTAGATCAAACATCATTAGAGAAGGAGAATGCTTAAAATACGGCGTGTATTTTCAACTGAGAACTAGAAACTATAAATTTAATGTACAAATGAAAGCGATTTCGAACAAATACCCTCTTCTTACCTACGCACTTTGTAACCCTTTTCATCTAACTCGGTTACAGAAGAAACAAAACACAACAAACGAATAAAACAAAAGATACAATTTAAAAATGGCAAAACAATGGGAGAGCCTTAAAGAAACTGCTTAGGGCTTAATAAATGTGTCGTATGCACAACCATTGCTGCGCTGCAGGTTGAAGTAAGCAGGTGTGACTCATCAGATTGTGTTTTGAGGCAACTGGAATGGACAAACAATTTTTCAGACTAACATCGAGAGAGCAGAGAGAGTGTGCTTACCTTGACAGGGAATAAATGCCTCTCTCACTCGTAACGCAGTACGATCTGAACTTGCAACATCTTTTTTTTGGGCTGTTGACCAAGCACTTGTCTGACACTTGATTTCAGAATCCAATTCAAAATTTCGAGGAACGGTCTGGATGTTCGGCTCACACATCGACATGCGACCAGTTGCAGTGAAATAAGTGTACGTCCCATGAATTCGTTCCATTTTCAAATGAGAAACCATGCGTATCTCTTTTACAAGGGGCATTAAAACCTACAATTAGAACATTTCAATCTATATTGTTGCATGGGATATAACAGTGCCGGACAGCAGCCTTAAATGAACACACTAAGCACATACATTTTTTAAGGCTGTGCAGATACCAATCTGGTACCGGGACCGGCTGCAGGTACCACTGGTACCGGTATCGGATCGGCACCGGGTTAACAAGTATCGAAAAAAGTACCGGCATCGGCTAGTTTTTTTCCAGAATCGGCGTTTTCATACATGACTAATATGGCATATTGTTCCCAACGCTACTAAAAATTAAGCAACCTATACGTTTCTTAATAGAATATTTTGAAATTATTTAGCATACATCTAAGTCCGTAATGGAAAGGCTTATAAGTGTAAAATGTTTACAGTCAACAGTGAAAAAAAATTAACATGAATTTGTTGAGCTACAAATTGTTAAGCAAACAATTCTTTTGTAAAAATGTTACATTTGTTACACCATTAAATTATTGACGTATCAACACGCTCTGTATTGTTTATTAAGTTATCGTTTGACATCGGCATTGGTACCGGCTTGGTGTCGGCATCGGCACAGTATCGGCACATGACCAATAGTACCGGTACTGGGATCGGAACAGGGTAAACGGGCACCAATATCGAACCGGTATCGGAAAAGTGGCACCGGCACAGCCTTAACATTTTTACTTTACCCATCAGTCATCACAAAGAACCTCGAGGGACATTCCGGAACAGTTCACGATCTGACAAGTGAAGCCCAAACTTTAGGTATTTTAATAATTTTGGTGATATATTGAAACATCCTTCGTTGTCTTTTTCAATGTTTAGTGCCACAAAAAGCGGTTCTTCTTTACTTACAATTTTAAAAAAGGACACAAAAGATTAACCTCAAGAAGGTACCTTGACTCGGCATGTCACCACTATTGTCTTTTATAGTGTTTAATGGCCAAGCTACAAAGGCGAAAATTAGAAAAAAAGGCAATCTTATAAGAACCTAGTGGGTGTTGCACTGTGTCAGATACTAAACTGTTCCGGAAATTGCTTTTCCCACTTTCAGCACCATGCAACGACTCGAGGCGATCCAATAAGATCCTTGTAAGTTGTAACCAAAAGTTCCTTTTATCCAAGAAAGACTAACTCAACTAGAACGTCTTTTTTAAAACTGTTCTTTGCTATATATAACCAGTGTCCACTGATACAGCCATCCACATTTAGTTAACAAAAAATAGATTCAATTTATACAGGTTTCTAGGACGTAGGCCTATTTGAGCGCAAATAGCACAGTTAAAAAAAATGGTTAAGTATTTTAGGATGATGGTAAAAACAGGACACATTTTTAGGATCCAAAATCCAATTTTGAGTCTGAAAGATGTCCCAATTTTAGAAATTTTGGGGAAAAAACGTAAAAAAAAATTAAACTTCCCTTCAGTGAAGTCATAATACCCTACACAAAACTTAGTTCCAACTGTGGCATTAAGATTACACTGAAGTGGAAAACTGACCAAAGCGTTTATTTAAAAAAACAAAAACATGAGCTGCAGAGCTACGAGGAGTGTCCACGTTGAAACTCTCACTTTGTGTTACTTTCTTGTGCTGTTTGCAGAACAAGTGATTTTTTTGCACACGTTTATATTTGCTACAAATCTGAAAACTTAACTCTCATTGTGCATGTGAATGCATTCACAGTCGCTCGTTCGACAACTGGCTGAGTGGGCTGCCAACTTGAGAGACGTAATTACAAATGCAAAATAAACTTACTTTATTTTGAGCACTTGACAGTCTGCGCCACTCCAAAATAATGCCAGGTAGGGGATGCAAATGTTGGAGCTTTTTCAGTGCCTTCTTGTTTGCACTATGGCGCTTCGTGACTTTAGCAAGTCGTTTCTTGTCACCAAGAGCAACTCGTCTTTTTGCACCAAACGGGGATTTGCATGCATTTGTTTCTCCATCAGCAGGGAGGGCCAGTTCAACGTATAATACCTTGAAGAAAAAAAGTCATCAATTTGTTGAAGTTTAATGTTCATATTGTACAGTAATACGATACTGAATCTAATTTAATGGCTTAATGACATAAAAAGAAAAAAAAATAACAATCATTACTGATCATTAACTGATGATTAGATGGATGGTGATGGAAATAAAACTTTTCTAGGACCAACAGAATAGCATAATTGATAATTTCATTTACGCTATTCTGTCAAAATCATTTTTTATACACAGGCTGTCTCAAAGTCCTAAAAACTTTTGACCAATTGTTGTACGAAAAAGAGACTCGGGGAATCATCAAAGAAAGGGGAGAGTGTTAAGTCCTTTGATCGAACTAAAAAAAAAGAACATGTCCGCAATCCGTTTCGTTATCGGCGTCATGAATGACAGCTGCCTGAACATTCTCGATGTCCATCCACCAACGGAGGGTTTGAATTGGAAGATTGCGAAGAAGGACTCGATCCGACCAGAATCTCTTCGGGTTCCATTCCTCCTTCAAAAACCAATGCATCGGTCGAGATTTCTAGAGGCCCAGATGCACAAGCTTGGCATTTGAATCGATAAGGCCGATGATGGAAGCAAAATCAAGAGTCGAAATCGACGATTTAGGACGAAGAGCTTTCAAAGAGTTAGGTTCAGGATCCTTTCCGGAGAAAGCTTGACCAGGAACTCCTGAAGATAGAAGGAGGCACCTAGAAAGAAGAATGACTGGGCCTAAACTAGTCTTAACTTTAGGGGATTCTTCCCGAGGGCTAAGTCCCGAAACAGAAGAGTGCTGGAGTGAAGACCTCCTACAAGTTGAGATGGACTCTTGTGTTTCAGAAGCCATTTGTTCAGGTATGCATGAGCCTGATTTGCTGTTGATGAAGATGGCAAAATACAGGATGCATAACGGCGGTGAAAACCATCGGGGCAGTGCTTAACCTGTAACACGCTATTTACGAATAGCAGGGCGCACCTTGTGTGAACGCACACAGTGCACCTTGCAGTTACACAAGCTGCTTGGCATCCTGTCAACTTCCGTCTACACCGGAAGTTGGCCGAACGCCAACAGCCGGGAACGAGGCTACTCTATTGTTCAAACCAGTTAGGAGCCGGCTCCAACCTGTTAGCGGTTATGCAACGCAATGCCTCAGGCGACTTCTATTGTTCTGGCCCATGTATAAATACGAGGGCCCGGACCATGGGAAGGGACTTGGTGTGGGGCAGACGACTCGAAAGGTTGTCTCCCTGGACTCTGCTAGGATTAGACCAAGCTGCAACTTGTGTTTAATGCCTAATATGTGTTCTCAGTGCATAGTCCCCTAGCTATGCAGTAAGGAGTAAATTGGGTTTGAGATTATTCTTGGATTCAATCGTCTACTCCCTGAGTACGTCACAAACCTGAAGAGGAGACTTCAAAGTGATAAGAAACACGTCCGGATGCAAACTAAAACAGGTGAAAGATCGAAGGATGAATAGGAAGCATTTTTGAGTTTGATGGAGATAGTGTACTTGTTCCTCTGAAGAGCTTCCCGTATTGACACTATAGTCTCCATCATGAAGTGGGACTTCGGAAGATGTTGATTTAGCTTCCTCAAACTGAAGATAAGGCGAATTACTCCGTCCTTTTTGCTATCACTCTTGCCGGATCCAGAATACGCGGGTGTGTTTTGGAGACTTTCGAATGGCTCCTTTTGCTAGAAGTTTTAATATTTCTTATTCTTGAGCCGGATTGGGTGGCGCGTTTAGAATCCACTCGGGTGGCTCGTCGGTGAGTACCGGAAGAGAAATGAAAAGAGAAGAGTAGCGTTTTTCTACGATCGACAAAATGTAGATGTCCGTTGTAATTTTTCGCCATGCGTGCAAACGATGTCTTAACCTCCCCCACCTCTCGGTGATTGGGAGAGGACAGAAGGGCCTTGTCTCAATGCTATTGAGGTGGTCGTCACGTCAACCCTTTCCTCTCCCTCGATTTTTGCGAAAGAAGCCTTAGCCCCTACCAAGGGGGTTGAAAAAGGTCTTGTTCAGCATGAGGTGGGGGTTAGACACTTTTTGGTAGCGAAAGACAGTTCACTGCCGTTTGTATCCTACCGTTGAGGTAAAGACTCGTAATCGAAGTTCGATCCTTCAGGATAGGATTTCTTGAACTGGTTCGACTTTCTTCTTTGGAAAGGGAGGCATCGTCTTCGAAGTGTCCTTTACTTTCTCCACCAGGTCAGGGGCAACACAAGAAACTGACCATTAATTTCATTAAACAAACCCTAGTAATTGCAAATCGGAAGGACACAGAGTTTACCAAAGGCATCCACAAGGATTCACGATGCAGGTTCAATTCCGAAAAGTCACGTTCAACAGCAGAAGAGAGACCCAATTGAAAAGAAGATTCTTTTCGCATCATTGTGAAAAGAAGATACCCGCTTGAACAATTGTTTGCACTCGTCCCGGTGACAGGATTCGAAAAGATTTCAGGATGGGTGTTAAAGGGTTTTAAAAGGAGGTGCTGCAGCAGAACAAGCCAACTCAGCATGAGAACTGGTTCTGATCACACATCTCAAAAGAACTTCGTCGTCATCAAACTGGTGAAGTGGAGTGTTTATGAACTTGGAAAAAAGCAAACAAGAATCAACTCAAGTGGTGTACCGATTCCGATACCGATTTCGGTTCTGAGTACGGTTCCGTGGTATCGGAACCGGTACCGCTATCTTGATTGGCCGATACTGACTACCTTTCAAAAATCATCAGCGATCACTAAATCACTTGATATTGTCATCTATTTTACCTTTTCCAGGGGCATGCGATAGTTGAGAAGAATTTTAGAGGTCTTGGAACAAAAAATTAATTTCAGCAGCTTAAATCATCGTAAAACTGTGCTTGATAGTAGAACTTGGATGAATAACTAACACATTTTGCGCATTTTTAGTGGGCCACTTACCTGTTGACACCAACTTCTGTTTAGTAGTTTACATCATACATATAACCATAAAATACCATCTAGAATGGTAATATACTAAGCAGAATACGTGACAGTTGATTTCTGTTTGTTTAAGGATGTCAGGACTTTATTATCATTAAGTTGTTTCCTATATGCTTAGCGATTCAAAGCTTGTTGATCCTGCAACGCCATTTTTTTTCCTGGATCGTGCGTTTGATTGGAGTCAAATGGAGCAGCATGCACCAATTCCGGGCTGCAAAAATCTTCAAGTATGCAAAGTTTGCTAAGACTCTTAGGCATCCGGGCTGGAAAGAATCTTCAAGCATGCTCTTATTTAGGGAGTTTTTATTATTTTAATTAAATTTTTTGATTTTAATTTAAGTTTAAAAAAAATTAAATTTAATACATCCAGAACACAAAATTGTCAATCACATCAACTTCACTGAAGGGCTTGGACCAATCCAAGAAGCAAAACTCCTATTTAAAAATGCAGGTCCATAGAAGAATTAAAAAAATCGTTTTAATTTTCTAGTTATTTTAAACTATTTTTTTTTAACTTTTTAAGTTAATTTAATTTTAATTATTTTTTAAATTAAATCTGATACATTTGGAGAGCAAAAATGTT
>JAHWFP010261206.1:1457-23066 GCA_023313725.1 Lithobius niger
AAACAAAGTAATACAAAAAAGGAACTATGTGCACAGAGTGGCCCTCCACAGTTTAAGTGCATACTGCCAAAGGTTTATTCTTCGTGTATTCCAGAAGTGAGTTTCCGGCAGTTCTGTTTAGAACGAAGCGCGAATGTCCACCCCCCCCCCCCTGCCCCCACCCCGTGCAGTTTCAGGGGTGCCAGAGGGAGGGAAGCGTCCGCTGGCAGCGCCGGTAGAAGGGAAGCGGCCGCTGTGCCCACGCGGTGACCGGAAAAAAAAGCCTAGGAAAAAAAAGCCGTGGAAAAAAGCCGCAGAAAAAAAGCCTCGGGAAAAAAAGCGTGGAAAAAAGCCGTGGAAAAAAAGCCGTGGAAAAAAGCCGCGGAAAAAAGCCTCGGAAAAAAAGCGTGGAAAAAAAGCCGCAGAAAATAAAGCCACGGAAAAAAGCCGTGGAAAAAAAAGCTGCGAAAAAAAGGCCGATGAAAAAAGAAAACGAAAAAATTTACTTGAAAATTTACAAAAATACTACCTAAATGCACTTACGTGTGTATTAATCATTCATTAGCTGCATGTTGCTCGATCACGGTCACCTTTGGCATCCTGACAGGAAAAGAAACCACAAGTTTCCTGCCAAATTCCTTAACTGGGGAGGTTGTGGGGGAAAGGGTAGTCCTCACTTTGGGAGGGGGGGATAATCAGGAAATCATAAATTTGCCTTAAATCCGTAACTTGGACAACTAAAAAAAAATTCCGGAAAGCATACTTTTATTCCCGAAATCCTTTACCTGTTTATGTTTTTAGAGCTATTTTGATATTTCTCTGCAAACAATTTAATATTTTTTCTGGATCGTATCCATTTCCCAACACCCTACCCCCCCCCCCCTGCACCGCAAAAAAAAGTGAATAATTTAGACACACGAAGATTGTTGATGAAAAAAAGTCGGCCTCACTAGCAGACTGTGTCTTTTAACTTAAGGCAAATTTATGATATCATGATTATTTCTCCCCCCCCCCCAATCCCCCCACTTCCCTTCTGGATGTAGGACACATACGCACCGGCCACATGGGCACCCGAATTCAGGCACTGGAGAAATACGCACTCGGGCATTCAGACACCGGACAAAAAATAGGCATGCCCGGACATATAGACCCCAGAAAAATAGGCACCAAGTTTTTATTTTTTTATTTTTAAATTGGGATAGATTGCCCTCAAGTTTTGTATCTTTTGTTATAAATCTGGGGCGCTTAGTCGTATATGCCTTTGCGGGGAGTTTTGCATTTTTTTCCCAAAATTTTTGTGTGGTGAATTAATGTCTTAATTGCTGCAGCTAATACATAACATCAGAGATGTTAGTGTAAAAAAGATGCCAACAAACTTTAACAGTTTTGAAGAATCTAGGAAAAAAAAGCCGCGGAAAAAAAAACTGGAAAAAAGCTGATGGAAAAAAAGCCGAGAAAAAAGCCCTGTAAAAAAAAGCTGATGGAAAAAAAGCCAATGAAAAAAAAACCGCAGAAAAAAGTCCGTGGAAAAAAAAGCTGATGGAAAAATAGCCGAGGAAAAAAAAGCTCCGGAAAAAAATCCAATGCCATTTTTTTCCCCTCATATTGCTAATGTAAGGTTATTTCGTACTTCGTTGTTAGTGCTACGACACTCGTTCAAATCTGCCTGTTGCTTTTATTTAGTCTTTAACTCCCTTTCTTCCTCAACACTTCTGTCCGATTTGATTCCTTGAAAATCATAATGTGAATATATCCAGTTTTACATGTAAATCGCGCATCTATAACTTAATCATCCGTGCAATCATCCGTGACAATAATATAAAGAATTCCCTTTGAAGAAACTACACTCTCAGTAATGTCTGGACTCTCATTACTGACGTTTCGTTGCGAATCGGCAGGCAGTCAAAACCGACGATATATGAAAATTTCAATTTTTTTTTAGCTTTTAGATGTGAAAGACCATCGTGAAAATACGTCTCAACAGTAAAAAAAAATTCACGTAAACCAACCGGTCGTACAGTCACGACTACTTTTTAATTGCAAATATGTATAGATTATCGCCCGATTCCCGAGTGCTGAGAACTAACAATGTCGAGGGCCGCAGGCCCGAGCGATTGTTAGTCCTTTGCACGAGGGAAGCAGGTGATAACTTATTTATTTACCGAAGTCCGCATCTTTGCCCGACAATGAAGAAGCACGCGACTCCAATAATGATGTAGTGCATGGAGCACTCCAACAATGCAAGAGGTAAAGGAAAAAGTATTTGCCTTTGCCTGTAGTGTTCTATTATGGCTTCGGATTTAGTATTCGAGGATTTGTTTGATTTGTCGATTGATGGAGATATTTAGGAACAGAGTACGGAATATAATGTTGAAGATGGTTGTGTCGGAAGTCGGTGCGCAAGATCGCCCTTACATTGGGCTGAAGCCATCTCCCTTTTTGCCATTTTTATGTGCATTCTTGCCTTTTGGTAGACAGAATCAAGAAGAAAATCTTTTATAAAAAATTTAAAAAACGTTAAAACAAAGGTTTTTTCGACGATCCGTAACACGAATTAGGTCAAATTAAGGCGCGTCCCAAAACAAAAAGGTCCTCAGAAAAATCCCCCCCACCCCACCCCTCCTCCTTTTCTTTGTTTGTTGTTCAGCGGGCGCCCGACATTTTACATGGAACCTAACCATCTCCACAAGCAAACAAAAATGTACCGCCGAAACTACAGGTTTTAAAGAAAATTTTAAAGGAGCAATTTTAAATTTGCACAATGGGCATCATATTGTAATGAGTTTTAATGCTTGAAATGTTACTGATATTGCCAGTTTTCAGAATTTATTATGTGATAAATAACTTGCTGTTTAGAAAGTAAATTAAATTTACAGAATGGGACGTGTAAACGCGGGTTTCGTTTACAAATAATTGAGTGCAGAGAACAGCCCTTTTTCATTGTTGTGTCTTGCATCGTTGTATTGTAATCGAGTGCTAAGTTCTCAGTACCCGTTCATTGTTGTGTTCCTGCATCCGTGTATTGTTACAAGAGGGCTGTTGCAGACATAGGGCCTTTGGGCTTCGGGCAGATGACCAGGAGTGGTTAACGCTCGTTAAACCCTTTGAAACCCTTTGAGATGCGGATATCGGTAGATAATCATTGTTGTCCCACTGTTAGGCTGGCAGTCAGCGACTCCGTGGGTCCTTGTAAGTCCTGCTGCTCTAACAATACTGATTTTTTCCCCACTCTTTCACTGATATCATTTCTCAGTTTTTTGCATTAAAAAAAATAATACTATAAGCTAAAAAAAATTATATTGGATTTTATTTCCGTGGACTTTTTTCCTTTGGATTTTTTTTTTGATTTTTTTTTCCATTTACCATATTTTCCGGCGGTATATTTTCCAGGGGTATTTTTTCCGGAGGTATTTTTTCCAGGGGTATTTTTTCTGGGGTATTTTTTCCGGGGTATTTTTACCTACTACCATTATTTACGGTAGTGGTATTGTTAAAATTAAGATAGGTTAGGTTAATTGCCTCGGCTCATCTGTCAACAGGCAGCTAACGAGTTGCATGTGATAAAATTTTTTACATCATCTACATATTTAAGGCGGAGCAGGCGGCCAAGTCACCGGCCACGCCATTCCGTCGTACAATCAAGTACCCCACCCTGTAGTGCCATCTGTTGACGGGATTCGCCTTCAAATTCGGGTTGGGACACTTTTCTAACGTCTTTGAACAGATGTCGCCACTTACTAAACCTGCCATGTCGCCGTCTATTGACGGCCTTGGACTACAAGTTCGGGTTATAACACTTTTTCCAAAGTCTTCGAAGAGATGGCGTCACTCACCAGACCTGCCGCACCGTTTTTGGATTCGTTTTTTTGGTTTTGTTGTGGTACCGAAGCGGCCAACAAAGTTTTAGTCGCGTGGACTGTGCCATTGTTGGCGTTTGAGCTAAAAAAAATAATAACCCGTGTCTACTAAACCAGACAACTTAAAACCAAACGACGATTGGTTCTTAATTTCTCAAAATTGGCAGCCTGATACGATGGAAAGGTGCATTTATTTCCTAAATGTTCACTTCCAGAAAGGAGTTGAATTTTTTTCAAGTGGGCGCCAACAATGTCGCCAAGCACGGTACCGAGGTGAATTGTTTCAAAGGATTAACTTAAACGTAAGGTACATACCTGCTTACTGAATGCTGGATTTCTCAGGGCGTTTTTTAGCCTTCAGTCAAACATACGCATGCGACTTTTCCGGGTTTGCACCAAAGGGGAAATGTCACGGGGCGCCGTTTTCGTGGGGTGCGGGAGAGGGTGCTAGGGCAAGTGTGTGTGGCGGGCAATGCGTGATACCGAAGTGAATTGTTTCAAAGGATTAACTTAAACATGGGATTACTTGCTTACTGAATGCTGGATTTCTCAGTGATACGGTTTTTTTTAGCCTTCAGTCAAACATACGCCAGCGACTTTTCCGGGGCTGCACCACAGGGAGAATGTCACGGGGCGACGTTTTCGGGGAGGGGGAGGCGGGCAAGCATGTATGGGGGAAGGAGCAGGAGTGTGGGGATTGGGGGTTAAAGTAATTGTGGGGGGGAGCGCATATGTGGGAGCCATTCACATGTTCGGTCTTCGGTTTGATAAATTTAAAATCAAAGACCAAACACCTGTAGGGAGATGGGGGAGGGGGATTTGCAGCATGCGCACGGCACAACTAGTGTTGTTAATAAAGGTTAAGCGACATCTCTTCTATTAGTGGCGTGCACGTACTTAGATCAAACGAACTAAATCGGTCTGTGTATACTTGAGAGAAAATAAATAAATCATTATAATAAAACTACATCTCCGCCACAAATTGGTGAACGTTGCAACTAAGGATTTTGGTAAAATATCCCCCCAGAAAAAATACCCCTGGAAAAATAACCCTTTTGTAAAAATATCCCAGAGAAGTCCCCAAATCCTGTTAGTATAATCAATTTGCAAAATGTGAATTAAAGCATCCGATATTTTAGGTCCCAGTGGCTCTTCCCCGAATCTACGCAAAAAAATCCAACGAAAAAAATTACAGAAAAAAATCCAGAGTAAACAAAAGAAAGAAAATCCAAAAGAAAAAAATCCAAAGGAAAAATCCACGGAATAAAAATCCAATGCCATTTTTTTTATTTCATTTTTATTTTTTCTCATTTTGTTAGTGTAAGGTTATTTCGTACTTTATTGTTAGTGCTACGAAACTCGTTCAAAGCGTCCGACAGTCTGTCGGAATTCGTTACTCATCTTCAAGTCCTGAAAAATAAAAGGTTGCCCTAAATCAAACTTTACACCTTTTTCAGCTAGCTAGCGTTTTAATACACTCGCAATGTACTTCTCGCATCTAGTAGTTAGTTCCTAGTCCAGTGCAGTAGTAAAAGTGTTATGGTTGCCATAGAGAAAAATGTTATGTAGTGTCTACGACATCGTTTGGTTATATGCGCACAGTCAAATAATCCGTGACAATAACATAAAACAAAGAAACTATTGTTTCTTCAATAGTCCCATTGAAGAAACTATTATGTCAGAAGCTTCTGGACTCTTGTTGCTGACCGTTTCGTTACGAATCTGCTGGTATTCCGATGATATGCGGAAATTTCCGATTTTTTTTTTAGCTTTTAGATGTGAAAGCCTATTCTGAAAATGCGCTTTAAAACTGGACAAAAAAATGCATTAAAAAATTAACCGTTTGTATATATCTGTTATTTCACTCTAGTATTTTACCACGTCCCTGACACACTTCCGTGCTTAGCCGTAGCGCTATGAAGGTCTTTCCCCCACACCGTACCCTTCCTACTTTTTATCTGCAAATATTCATTGTTGTCCCACTTTTAAGCTGGCAGTCAGAGACCCATGTGTCCTTGCCAGTCCTACTGCTACAGCAATACTGATTTTTTTTTTAACTTTTTCACTGATGTCATTTCTCCGTGTTTTGCATTAAAAAAATAATAGCTAAAACAAAAAATTATATTGGATTTTCTTTCCGTGGATTTTTTTCCTTTGGATTTTTTTTCTTTGGATTTGATTTCCTCTGGATTTTTTTCCCCTGTTTGTTTTTTACCCCCGGTTTTACGCTTGGTATATATTTTGTCCAGAGAAGTTAATAACTTTTCGTGGTGATTTTTTCCGAGGGTATTTTTTCCGTGGGTATTCTTTCCGGGTTATTTTTTCCTGGGGTATTTTTTACCTACTACCATTGAGACTGTAGCATGCAGATGATTTCCTGTAGCCAAATTAAGTAATTAGTACTCTGCACCGACAAGTTACCGCTAGTTGTAAGGAAAACGTGCCTCGTTTTTGGCGAAAGGACAAGGTTGAGTTAAAAATGTTCTATAAAACATCGATATTCCTTACACCCATCTTAAGTGTCTTGCAATAAGTGTGATGAACGCACGGTTTCCCTGCGTGCTGACATCCCTAATATAGTCAGCACCTGAAACACAGAAGCCAAAGCCAACACAGAAGCGAAAGTGTAATGAAAAGACTACAGGTAGTACCGATGGTACACGGACACACAGGCACCGTACAATTAGGCACCCCAATTTAGGCACTGGACAAATAGGTACTCGGACAAATAGGAACCCGGACAAATAGGCACCTGGACAAATAGGCACCCGGACAAATCGGCACCTGGACCAATAGGCACCCGGACAAATAGGCACCAAGTTAAAAAAATTTTCAATTGGGATGGCTTGTCCTCAAGTTGGGGGGTGGGGGAGAATAATAGTTTGCTATAAAATGTTCTTAGCGTTCAAAACTGCTAAAGATTGTTGGCATCGTATGCCAATCGGTTAAGTGTTAGCTGCAGCGTAATTTGGAAAAATAATTCACCACAAAAAAATTTCGGGAAAAAATGCAAAAACTCCCCCAACGGTCCACACGACTAAGTATCCCAGATTTAAACAAACGATACAGAATTGAGGTCAATCCATCCCAATTCAAAAATAAAATAAAAAAAAAAACTTGGTGCCTAATTGTCCGGTGTCTATCTATATGTCCGCTGCCTGATTGTCCGGTGCCTATGTTTCCGACGTCCAGTACCGATACTGAAAGATTTTGAAGCCGAAGCGTTTTTCAAAAATGTTGATTGCTGAAGTATAATTTTTGAAGTCTGCCTTTCCCCCCCCCCCTCGGGCGATGAATTATGACCGGTCCATAAGCGCCGGTGCACACGTGCGGTCGCCGCATTTGCGGTCGCCGCTGCGGTACCGCATTTGCGGTTTGGTTTACATGCCATTTGTTGGATACTGCACACGTACCTGCGTCGACGTTGCGTTACCGCCCGCCGCTCGTGCGGTCGTTTTGTGCCACAATTCCCCCCGTCAACGCAGCGGTACCGCAGCGTTAAAAAAAAACACAATTGCGTCTCTGAGTACCTTGGGTGACTTGAGCGGTGCACACGTCCGCCGTTTACCGCAAAAGCGTTACCGAAAATGGCGTCCAATTTCCAAGAAATAGACATTGGAATCGTTTATTGGGGGAGTAAAGAACTATCCTGAAGTATGAACTGTTGCTGCAGAAATGATTGAAGACTCAATGGGAAGTAATTAAAGAACTTATCCGAATTTTTTTGTTAATCTGCAAGGGATGTATAACATTTTCCCCTGGTACGTCTTAAATTAGTACATCAATGTACCAAAATTCGTCGCATTGGTTTTAAAATATATTTTTTATTCACGAGGTAGGCGAAAAAAGCAATATCGTCTCATTGGTTTCAAACTATACTTTTCTGTACACAAGGTTAGGGAACCGAACGCGCACATACGTCACCCAAGCGGCACCGCAGCGTCAACACGCGTTAATAAAACGCACGTGTGCATTGATTGGATGCGTTACCGCAGCGGCATCGCAGCGTCGTCGCAGCGTTCAAAAAACGCACGTGTGCACCGGCGCTATGCTGTCTCATAGTCTAGTCATTTAAAGACAGGTATGAAATGATTACGGAAGGGCGGAAGGGACCAGATTTTAAGTGCAACTAGGAAATCACGAGAAAGGGGGGAGGGGGGATAAAATAAGTTACTTACCCTCCTAGGAAAAAATCCTAGTTACAGTCCTGTGATACAAAAAAAAACAGCTTGACATTTTAAGGTTTAAAAACAGTTTGGAATTTTGAAATGCTGACGGTTGGATGCATATTTTAGGCAAATACCCTCTGTTATTTCGGAGACCGGAAAAGAAAGCCCCGAAAAAAAAGTCATGGAATAAATAGCCTGTAAAAAAAGCTGATGAAAAAAAAAAGCCTTGGAAAAAAGAGCTAATGGAAAAAAAAGTGCGAAAAAATCTGGTTAAAAATTTACAAAAATACTACCGAAATGCACTTGACGTGTCTATTAATCACTCATTAGCTGCTTGTTGCTCCATCAAGGTTACCTTTGGAATCCCAAAAGGAAAAGAAATCACAAGTTTCCTGCCAAATTCCTTAACTGGGGAGGTTGTGGGGGAAGAGGGCCGTCCTCAGTTTGGTCGGGTGACCATCTGTCGTTAAAGGATAAATCATGAAATGACGAGTGTCCACCATAATTTGGATAGGAGGAGGTGGGGGGGGAATAATCAGGAAATCCGTAACTTGGACAACTAAAAGAAAATTCCGGAAAGCATACTTTTATTTCGAAATCCTTTACCTTTTTTTGTTTTGAGAGCTATTTTGATATTTCTCTGCAAACATTTTATATTTTTTCTGGATCGTATCCCTTTCCCGCCTCCCCCCACCCTGCACCGCAAATAAAAAAAAGTGACTAACTTTGACACACGACCAAACTAAGGACGATCCTTTTCCCCACCACCTTCCCAGTTAAGGAATTTGGGATAAAACTTGTGACTTCTTTTCCTTTCGGGATTCCAAAGGTGATCTTGATCGAGCAACATACAGCTAATGAATGATTAATACACGCGTAACTACATTTAGGTAGTATTTTTGTAAATTTTGAACCAGACTTTTCCGCGTTTTTTTTTCCACAGCTTTTTTTTCCATCGGTTTTTTTCCCATCAACTTTTTTTCCGCGGCCTTTTTTTTCGCAGGTTTTTTTCCATCCAGCTTTTTTTCCGGGGCTTTTTTTTCCATCAGCTTTATTTTTCAGGCTTTTTTTTCCGCGGCTTTTTTTTCCCGTGGCTTTTTTTTCCTAGATTCGTTATTTCGGTGACTTGTATCATCAACAAGGCAACTCCGCTGTGTGTATTCTGAACAAAGTTGTTAATGCCTAAATCGAAACTGCCGCCTGTGGTCATTGCTTTCATAAGTGTGTGCATTGCGAAGCCAAAGCCTTTTTTTTAGATGGTGTCTGAGCATCTAGAGTCTACAAGTCCAGTTTTACTAATAATCCAGGACGAAAAACGTACCGTATTCAAAGCTTAACATAATTTTCTTTTTTTGGTTAACAATAACTTCCTGCCCCCACCCTTCGTTACCGAAGGAGATGGCTGATAACAAGGAAAAATGGCAGCAACTTGAATACGCAGCATCAGTTTAGGGTGGGGTTTGGGAGCTAGGGGTTTAGAGAACAACTATAATTGTTTACGAATTACGAAGTGAAAGGTCAAGGGTGATATGCGATTGTCCGGGTTTTAGAAGACGAAAAGACTAGGATATCTAGCAAGGCAATGAAGATAATCCCCTCAGGGCCAAGGCAGGGGAAGAAAGTGTAAGTGTGGGGATGGGGGGGGGTAGATAAAGTAAGTGGAGGAAATTGACAGCGTCACGTCATTAGCCCAACATTTCTGTGCACAACTAGATGGGAAGATACTGCAGCAGTATACAATAAATAATAGAACAGAATAAATTGAAAAAAACAAGTGAATCAGTAAAACGCCCTAATTTATATTCTGTTGAGGAAAACCAATTGGCGTGTGAATTGACTATGCCGTAACAAAAGTGGGCATTCCCTTATCATTTGTTGGCAATAATGATTTTATTCGTAGTAAAATGTTTAACAGTAACAGAAACAATTAATTAGTTTAATTTAGAAGCTCAGGTAAAATTGGTACCGTAGTTTAAGGTTCCTACAACAAGCCCACACTGCGCGAAAAAAAAACTACTGAAAAAAAAATTTGAAGAGCGCAACGCAAAAAAAGTCTTAGGAAAAAAATGTTCAATACATAATAAAATGTTTAAAGAAAAGAAAGTATTAGGAGAAAAAATATTCGAGTAGACTGAGATCATTGTGCACGGGAAAAAAGCTGCGGAAAAAAGGGTAAACTACGAAAAAAAGGTCCAAGGAAAAATGGTCTGGGGAAAAGAAGCCGGGGGGGGGGGGAGAGGTCTGCAAAAAAGGTCCCCGGAGGGGGGGGGTGAAGGTTCGAGAAAAACAGGTGCGGGGAAAGAAAGTCCACGGAAAAAAGGACCGAGGAAAAAATAGCCCTACAAAGCAGAAGGCACCAAGCAGCAAAAGAAAAAAAATATTTAAATCGGGCAAAATAAAATTGGGAAAGTCAATGACAAAAGTACATAATACGTGATGCTGTGAGGACGCCTGCTTTTTTCACATTCCTCTTTTGCATTTTTTTTTACTTTCGCACGTTCCTACTGTTATTTTTTGCATTACAATTTCTTCTTTTTTCACATAAGTGTAGCCTACATCACACCACGTTTTTCAATTCGTGAATATAAATATTTCTTTACTAGTAACCTTCGTAATTACTTTGCAACTTTTTTTTTCTTTTGCTATTTCTGGGTTATTTCAAAATTTCTTACCTAAATTTGTAATATTTTTTACAATTTTTAATAAAATTAATAGTACACCCACATACCTTTTCTGCTCGTTTATTTATTAATAAGGTACTTACAACATGATTTAAAAACAAAACTTCAAAATGCAGTTCTATCTGAAGCTTCACAAATGTACAAAAAAAAATGGAATCTAGGTAAATAACCCCCGGAAAAAATACCCCGGAAAAAATACCACAGAAAAAATACCCCTGGAAAAAATACCCCATCAGGATAAATGCTGCAAAAATTTTTTTAAATGTGAATTAAAGTAGACTGAAATCAATGACGGATTAAAGGCAAAAGGCATGTGGTGCAAGCCTCGATACCTTTCCTTTTTTTCCATAAAATTCGGAGAACCATTTATTTTGCTCTTCTTTGTTGTGATTTATGGGTGCACGGAAAAAAAAAGCCTTTAAAAAAAACCTGGATAAAACGTTGATGAAAAAAAAACCGGGGAAGTGGTGGTGAGAAAAAATTGTCCTCGGTAAGCGAAAATTCGTGAAATCACGATGTTTCTACCAAAACTGAAATAGAAGGGGAAGGGGGCGTCGAGAATCATAAATTTTCTACAAATGCCGTACCTGGGGAAGGTGGGGGTGGAATATTATGTTTTCCCGAATCTTTTTTTTAATGTCTATAGTCAATCAAATTCAATATTCCGCCCCCTCCTTCCCCAGTTACGGAATTTGTAGAAAATTTATGATTCTCGACGTCCCCCCCCCTCTTTACGAATTTTCCCTTACCGAGGACAACTTTTTCTCCCCACCACTTCCCCGGTTTTTTTCCATCAACTTTTTTCCAGGCTTTTTTTTACGAGGCTTTTTTTCCCCCATAAAACACAACAAAGAAAAGCAAAATAAAGGTTCTCAGAATTTTATGAAAGAAAAGGAGAGGAATTGAGGCTTCCACCACACGCCTTTTGCCTTGAATCCGCCACATTTAAAAAATTTTTTGACCAAATTTATCCTGGGGGTATTTTTGCCAGGGGTATTTTTTCCAGGGGTACTTTTTCCAAGGGGTATTTTTTTCCGATGGGTAGTTTTTCCAGGGGAGTTTTTTCCGGGGGTATTTTTTCCAGGGGTATTTTTTCCAGGGTATTTTTTCCGGGGGTATTTTTACGAATCTAGGAAAAAAAAGCCGAGGAAAAAAAAGCCGCAGAAAAAAAATCCTGGAAAAAAAAGCTGATGGAAAAAAAGGCCCCGGAAAAAAAGCCGCGGAAAAAAAAGCTGATGGAAAAAAAAGCCGATGGAAAAAAATCCGCGGAAAAAAGGCCGCGGAAAAAAAAGCTGATGAAAAAAAGGCCGATGGAAAAAAAGCCGTGGAATAAAAAAGCCGCGGAAAAAAAGACCGATGGACAAAAAAAGCGCGAAAAAATCTGGTTAAAAATTTACGAAAAAACGACCTAAATGCACTTACCGTGTGTATTAATCATTTATTAGCTGCATGTTGCTCGATCAAGGTCACCTTTGGAATTCCGAAAGGAAAAGTAGTCACAAGTTCCCAAATTCCTTAACTGGGGAGGTGGTGGGGGAAAGGGTCGTCCTCAGTTTGGTCGTGTGTCTATAAATGATTCACTTTTTTTTTGCGGTGCACGGGGGAGGGGGGGGAGGAGGAGAAGGAGGAGGAGAGGGTGGAGGGAAAGGAATACGATCCAGAAACAAATATTAAAATGTTTGCCGAGAAATATCAAAATAACTCTAAAAACGAAAAAAAGGTAAAGGAGTTCGGGAATAAAAGTATGCTTTCCGGAATTTTCTTTTAGTTGTCTAAGTTACGGATTTAAGGCAAATTTATGATTTCCTGATTATTCCCCCCCCCTTCCCTCTATCCAAATTATGGCGGAAACTCGTCATTTCATGATTTATCCTTTAACGATCGAAGGTCACCCGACCAAAGTGAGGACCACCCCTTTCCCCCACGGTACACTCCCGTTTCGCCGAAACCGTTTCGCCGACTCCCGGTTCACCGAATTTACGAAACGATATGATCATGTTTTGCCGACTCTCAAGGTATTTTAGTGACGTCAGCGCACAAACAATAGTACGATTCGTTAACCAATGACATTAAATGAGAAAGTAAGACATTTCGATTAGAAAACTTGACATGGTGCTTAATTTAGGTAACATGCGCCCATCATTTGTTAAAAAAAGAACACATATTCGCTAATTTTTTGAATAGAACGTTTCAAGGTTATGTAGATGTTTGTTGTTATTTGTTTGTTAAATAGATGAATATCGCAGTATAGAAGTCAATGAATGATACAATGAAGTTTAATACTATGAACTGTCAAAAATGTTCTTTTCCCCCCTGTCGAGGGATCATTGCGCCTCCCCCCCCCCTGCTGGGGTTGGCTGGCGGCACTACTCTCGACACGAGCACGAGGGCACTACACGGCCCTTCTCATCTCGAAGAATTTTTTTTAGGGAGTACGAATCCAAAGTGTTATTGTTTTATTCATTCAGGTACATCATCACAGGAAGAAAAAAAAGAAGAAACGGAGCATGTTTAAATCGTAGCATATCGTGCAATATGGCAATACATTTTTTCTTTCATTGGTAGCTTCCTGTCAAAATAAGGTTTACCTAAGCTACAAATTGTGCCAAATAATTATTGCTTAAAGTGATCAAGTCAGTCTATATTTTTAGCTACATGCGAATGAACTTTTTATTTCTTGCGGTCGGCGAAACGTGAGTATACCTTTACTGAAAATCGGCGAAACGTGGCTGAACCTTCCCCCACATTCTCCCCAGTTATACCACCAAAAAATTGATTGTTTTGATTGTGTTTACTTGAGTTTGTGCATTTTACCATTTTTTTAAACTACCGTTCGTATTTTTCACATTCTAACACATTTTTTTCCAACAACACAGGACTTAAGCATTTCTAGAAACCAATTTTGTAATTTTTTTTATTGTACAGTTAATTAGTTTTCTGCACAGAACAGGTCTCTGACCAATTTACCTCGGACCTTTTTTCTCCTGACCCTTTTTCACGGTTTTTTTGGAGCTTTTTTTCCACGGACCTTTTCTCCACGGACCTTTGTTCCCCTGAACCTTTTTCCGCCCACCAAAAAGGGCAATGGTAACAAAATAAAACCGATCGGAAAAAAGAGCGAAAATTACATCAGGTGTAAATGTACAAAAAAAGTTCTGCCTAAATGTACTTATGCGTGCATTCATTAGTCGTAGCAGAATGCTGCTTGTGTAATGATCTATTTTTGCGAGCAATTGCCCTAAAATAAACCATTATTGTCAGGATGGATCAGTTGTATTCAACCGTAATATAACACATAAATATGACACTTGAAAAGGGTGGCGTAATGATAAGCAACAAATCAATAATAATCTGGGCCTTTAATCAACTCTCTGTGGTACAAAATATGGATCACACTGGTCAATAATCGAGTTATGATTGTAATTCGACATCGGTTTGATTACATTAAATCAACAACTAGCTGGCTATTGGCATTCTTACTACGATTGCATTTGGGATAATTCCTAATAAAGGATCGTTAATAATGATTGGCGTTAAAGGATTAAGCACTTGGGTTATTATCGTTAAGCACAACTATCGTTGTTACTGTTACTGAAATGATACTTAGCTCCCATGAAGCTCCGCCGTAGCAGACGCTCGGTCAGTCGGATTCCCGTCTCCCAGTTCTGTGCGTCAGGCGCGCGGCACGGCTTGAGACGTGTTTGTAATCCGTAAGGTTATAACCGTAAGGTTATGGTGTCGCGTTACAAAGGTTTATGCATGTAGTCGATTGTTGCTGCCCACTTTGAAACAATTCAGCAGCTCTGAAAGCTTGAATCTACGAAATAAATATGCTATTCTATCGTTTCTAGCTGCCAATTTTGAAGGCTTCGAAATTAACAACGTTGACTTAGCATGGTTTAAAACTATATTCGTTTAGCTGAAACACGGATTCTTTCATTTTACCCATCAACAATCAATTTTGTTGCTGAGTGGCATTGTTGTCTAATTACAATATTTAAAACATTGTAAAACAATCAAACTGATCGTTCAGGGTCCCGTAACGAATAGCTTGCCCAATTAAAAAAGTGGTCTCGGTGAGGATGAAACCCAAGGAAATTTCTGGCCTAGATTATGTTTCAGATTTTAGGTAGGTGCAATAGTTTTTCTGAAATGGTGTCAGCCACGAACAAGAACAACAAAACGAAGTGAACAGTTTTCAAATTTACGTTTGGCTCCCTACGTTTACTCTTGCGCAGAATTACATAATTTTTGGTATAAATATACCTTCGATACCTGTCTGCTATCTGGCCAAGTTTGGTAGAAGGATATTGAATAGGAACGTAGATATTAATAGTTTTAGTTTTAGACTTAAGACCGGTTTGAAAACTGAGCTATAGGAAGGCCCACACCCACAGCCTACCTGCCTAAACACGGCAGACGGCCTGCTTAGGCTGGTAGACTGTGGTTTTGGGTCTTCCTATTGCGCGGTTTCCAAACTGGTTTTAGGTCCTTCTGCTGCTTTGTGTTTCGTTGGTGTTGGTTGTATTTTGTTTCCCGCATATATTGTATTATGACTTGAGTTTCTACTCCAAATTTTTTAAATATTTTATTTTATTTATGTTTGATAAAGGGTAGCATACCGATCCGAAACGTTGCGAAATATCGTATATATGTTGCACCTTTCAGACTTTTTATTCATTCAATCACATTTCGGTACTTTTATTCTTAATTTCTTGTTGATATTAGCAGTTTTGGATTTCTACCATGAAATCCCCAGTGTTTTGAAGTCCTTCTAACCTGCAATTCACCCACACTTGCACTTTAATTTCGTCGGAACATAATTGAACAAAAAATGTGTCTAGTTTTTGAAGAGATGTGGCCGACTCGACTGGCTCGAAGCCCCCTTTTTTTGGCACAACCACATTAATCTGACATGAGAAACAACCACATTAATTCGACGTGATACAAGGATTTTAGGGAAAAAAAAGCTTGGGAAAAAAAGCCCCGGAAAAAAGCCTGGAAAAAAGCCGATGCAAAAAAAGCCCCAGAAAAAAAGGCCTCAGAAAAAGAGCTGATGGGAAAAAAATAGAACGGAAAAAAAAGCTTGGCAAAAAAAAGTCGCGAAAAAAAAAGCCAAGAGGGAAAAGACGCGACAAAAAATTGGGGAAATTTTACAAAAATAGTACCTTTAAATATGTATATGCGTAACAACGGACAGTGGCCTTGGCTGGAATACTACCAGCACGTCTGGCATGCTAATAAACATGGCTAAAAGCAATTGTTCTGACCAAGACCAGGAATTACTTAACGGCAAGTTTCACTTATTACGTACGATTTATTCGCTCTTGCCAGAATTTATTTCCTGGCCAACATAAGGTTTATAGGGAATTTGGAGAAAATGTATGATTCCCGAAGCTCTCCCCCCCCCCCTTCTATATTACAATCTTGGTGGAAACTTCGTGATTCACGAATTTTCTCTTACTGAAGTCGACTTCTCTCCCACCACTTCCCCAGTATAAAAGAATTTGGGGTGGGGGGAACTTGATGACTTCGAGTTTCTGAAGGTAATTAAGGTAACTTTTGTGGAGCAGCGATCAGCTAATGAATGATGAATGCACACGTAACAAAGTTTTTGATACGTATAATGTATTTGATGGTGATTTTACACGACATTATTTTCCGCAGAATTTTTTTCCCAGGTTTTTTTTCTATCGGCTTTTTTTTCGGGTTTTTTCCGATGTTTTTTCCCCCATCGGCTTATTTTTTAAATCGGCTTTTTTACCGAGGCTTTTTTTTCTGCAGCGTTTTTTTCATCAACTTTTTCCCGGGGTTTTTTTCCTAGGCTTTTTTTACCGTGCACCGATACGAGACCACATTAATTCGACGTGAGACACGTTGAATTAAAAAAAAAAAAAAGAAAACCCTTATTAGAAATCTTGTAGAAACCTTTTCAGAACGTCTGGCATGGTGAAATAAGCAAGTTAAGACGACGCAACTGTTATTCTGGCCAACACCAGGAATTATGTAAGCGCATGTGGGTGAATAAGAGCAAGCTTCGTGTACTATGTTCGTTTTATTGGTATTCGAACATTCCTTCCCCAGACCGAACTCCCCTCCACGGACATACATTTACGAATCTGGGGGAAAAAAGCCTCTGAAAAAAAAACAGAAAAAAAAGCTGATTGACAAAAACCGATGGAAAAAAACGCCCCGGAAAAAAAGCTGCTGGAAAAGAAAGCTGACGGAAAAAAAGGTGCGGAAAAAAAGCCGAAAGGAAAAAAAATGCGAAAAAAATCTGGTGGAAATTTTACAAAAATACTACCCCTAAATATGTGTGTTCATAACAATGGACAATTATGGCCTTAGATGGTATACTATCAGTACTACGGGCATGCTAATAAGCAAGACTAATCGCAGTTTTTCTGACCAAGACCAGGAATTACATAACGACAAGCTTCGCTTATTACATACATTTATTTGCTCGTGCCAGAAATTATTTCCTCGTTTTTTATACACCTTACCTGTTTTTTTTTTGGTGATGTGTGTGTATGTGGGGGAGGGGGGGAAGAGAGAGAACAACAAGCTCCAGAGAAAAGTACCAAAGTTTATAAGAAAATTTCACGAATTTTCTCTTACTCAAGGTGATCCATTCTCCCGACCACTTCCCCAGTAAAAGAATTCGGGAGAAAACTTCGAGTTTTCCTTTAAATGTTTAAATGATTCCATGGATTCCGTGTTTTTTTTCCATCGGCTTTTTTTCCTTCAGCTTTATTTCCACAGCTTTTATCCATTAGCTTTTTTTCAGGCATTTTTCCGGGGCTTTTTTCCCTCAGGCTTTTTTACCTTGCACTGAAAGAGAGCTCAACGAAAATAGGAGCGCTCAACGAAAGCTCAACGAAAACTTTTTACCTAGCTTCGTTTATCATTAGTATTTTATACATTTCTTCAGCGGAGATTTATACATTTCCGTGGATGGCGTGTTTTTCTCACTTCTGTTTTCTACTTCTGTCATTTTTGTTTATAGCAGCCAAGAGAACGATTATGTTACGTGCATAGATTTTTACAAATGTAATTTTCTGATTTTTTACCAAACAAAACACTAAGATAAGTTAGCTAAGTTACGTTTTTAAAAATCTAAAGTGGGAAACAGATTGTCTGAAAAAGCAAGTTTTTTGGCTGTAAGTAGGCCACTCAGGGGCGCAGCGGGGGAAAGGGGTGAGCAGCAGCAAACCCCCCCCCCCCTCCCCCATTGCCCCCCACCTTTGCTCAAGTCATCAAAAGTCGGCAAAAGCAAAGCTGTCTTTGGCTCAGCGAAGTTATAATACCGACAGTTTTCAGCCTTTTCAACTTTGATCCGACTTTATGCGTGCAGTTTTTCAAAATCAAAAGTAAATATTTCGCTTTATTTAGATCCAGAATTTACAAATTCTTGTTTACATGCATATTCTTGTTTTGTTACGGTGACCTTGACTGCTTAAAGCTGGATTAGCAGTCGGGAACGGTAGCAAAAGAAGAGCGCACGCTGGATTATAGGGTTGGATGCATCTTCACGCAAAGATTACCCCCTCCTCCCCAGGAGGACAAATTCATTCGTTATCAACAGGCTGAACAGTCGGTACCAGACCATAACCTTCTGATTGATCAACAGTTGTCACCACGACGACTACTACCCGATCGGATAGCTGCTTTATAGCCAATAGTCCAGGAAAAAGAGTAACGTTGGAGTGTCACGAATGTGGAAATACTGTCATTTTGAAAGTGAATTAGTGATTATGAAAAAAAAAAACGTTTTCACAAAAGAAAATGCTGATCCATCAAACTTTTTTTGTGATAGCCTCAAGAATAACCAACGCAGAATAAAAGACAAGGTTAATATAAAATTTCTTCAAGACAAATTAGGTGGCTGAGGATTGTGATCCAATCTAGGAACCGACTCAGCCTAGTTTAACAGCCAACCGAGCAATTCAGGTATTGGATATTTAAAAACACAAGGTTAACAGCTACCCTAGACTATACAAATTTTCACCATAAAAAATACTACAAAAGAAAGGTTTCTTTGCTCGGGTCACATAGAGAACATCTTAACGACATGCCTAGTTAAAATACAGAATGTATAATCATAGCTATACATTTGTACCAAAATATCTGCAAATAAATCAGCTTTCACGAAGTACTTAAATTATTCTCGCGTTACATCGTGGTATCAAGTCACACGCTAGTGTGTCGCACTCCAAGATAAAACGATAACATCCAGATAATATGTATATATGAGCATGGCGACCACTAGACACGTCGTGTCTTTACAGCAAAGGTAGTTTGGCTGTTTTCAGGCATGCGCGGATAAATAACAATACGACAGAAAAGGCTGAAACTGGTTTGAACGGGAGACTTTGGTCACCTGACAACATAAAAGTCACTGTTAGACACATAGCTTAACGTGTTCTTGTTGAAAAAAAACGACCTGAGTAACGTTGATATTTGCCTAATCAAGACAGATGCTAGTGTGTCGCCCGCCAAGATAAATGATAACATCCAGATGAATCTAGGAAAAAAAAGCTGATGGAAAAAAAGCCCAGGAAAAAAAAGCCCCGGAAAAAAAGGCTGATGGAAAAAAAGCCTCGGAAAAAAAGGCCGCGGGAAAAAAAGCTGATGAAAAAAAAAAGCCGATAGAAAAAAAACCGTGAAAAAAAAGCCGTGGAAAAAAAAGCCGATGGAAAAAAGAGCGCGATAAAATCCTGGTTCAAAATTTACAAAAATACTACCTAAATGTAGTTACGTGTGTATTAATCATTCATTAGCTACATGTTGCTCGATCAAAGTCACCTTTGAACTCCCGAAAGGAAAAGAAGTCACAAGTTTTCTCCCAAATTCCTTAACTGGGGAGGTGGTGGGGGGAAGGGTCGTCCTCAGTTTGGTCGGATGTCTATCCAAGTTACTCCTTGTGCTCCCGGCGCGCCGGGGGGGGGGTCGGAAAGGTGAGGGTGGCGGGAAAGGGGTACGATCCAGAAAAAAATATTAAAATGTTTGCAGAGAAATATCAAAATAAATCTAAAAACAAAAAAAAGGTAAAGGAGTTCGGGAATAAAAGTATGCTTTCCGAAATTTTCTTTTAGTTGTCCAAGTTACGGATTTTAGGCAAATTTACGATTTCCTCATTATTCCCCCCCCTCCCCTCCTATCCAAATTATGGCGGAAACTCATCATTTCACGATACGATCGAAGGTCACCCGACCAAAGTGAGGACGACCCTTTCCCCCACAAACTCCTTAGTTAAGGAATTTGGCAGGAAACTGTGATTTCATTTCCTTTCGGGTTTCCAAAGGTGACCTTGATCGAGCAATATGCAGCTAATGAACGATTAATACATACGTTAAGTGTATTTAGGTAGTTTTTTTGTAAATTTTCAACCGGATTTTTTCACGCTTTTTTTTGTTTATCGGCCTTTTTTTCCGCGGCTTTTTTTTCCACGGCTTTTTTTTCCATCGGCCTTTTTTTCCATCAGCTTTTTTCCAAGGCTTTTTTTTCTGTGGCTTTTTTTCCCAGGCTTTTTTTCCCAGGCTTTTTTTCCGGTCACCATCCAGATAATATGTATACACTATATGAGCATGGCGACTACTAGACACGTTGTATCTTTACTGTAAAGGTAGTTGGCTGTTTTCAGCCATCTGAGGATAAATCACTAAACTGAAGCTGATAAAACTGAACTGATAAAAAGACTGAAACTTGTTGGATCGGGAGACTTTGGTCGCCTGACAACATAAAAGTCACTATTAAGGACACAGCTTAACGTTTTCTTGTTGAAAAAACGACCTGAATAACGTTGATATTTGCCTAACTACTAGTAACGATTTTTTTGTATCACGAAAATAAATTCTTCCATGCGGTGAATAAAGCTGGTTCTTAGCTCATTTTACAGATATTGCTCTGGAGATGTGCCCTTTTCATACGGACCTTTCTAATTCGTCAAGCGGTTCAGGGGTTAGGGAGTTCCAAACGTCCAAATTGATTATTTTACATTGTTTTAAACATTGTTATTATGCAACAATGCCAAACCGAACATTAAATAAATTCTTGCGTTTGCAAGGAGAAACTGCAATACTAATAAAAATGTTAATCAAATAACTGAGCAAAAAACGGCTTCGCCGTTTAGAAAAAAAACATTAGAGCTCGTATCCCCATACTCACAGCCCTGAAGGTACACGAATAAAAACGGATTAGGGTTCACTCGAAGGCAACGAACTGTAATTTCAACTAAATTTCTGTTCATTTTGTGTACGCATTTTTATCTTTCAATTTTGTAGTTTTTTGCGGTTATATGGCGTCTAGTTTGTGTGTGTTAGTGGGTTTATGTTTTGCGAATTGGAGTTCAAATTTAGTTCGTTGCGTTCGAGTGAACTCTAATACGTTTTTATTCGTGTACCTTCAGGGCTGTGAGTATGGGGATACGAGCTCTAATGTTTTATTTTCTGAACGGCAAAGCCATTTTTTGCTCAGTTAATTTATGGCTTTTTTTCGCTTCCATTTTATATGTGTCCACTGTCCACCGATTTTTGTTTTCGAAAAAACGAAACATTAGAAATGGATACTTATGTTTAGGTTCCGCCGAAGGTTTGTCCCATGCATGATTATTATTTGATGGCAACACATTAGAGCATTTCTGGATTTAGCATGCGTCATCTCGATGAGTAGTTGATTCTGAATTGTTTCAGTATCGTAGCAACAATCACCGAAACAATTCAACTGGCTTCCCGAAGCCCGCATTGAAAAAGTAAATACGTCATGTCGGCCGCCCAATTTTGAAGCCGTAGGCCTCAAAATTTAAGACTTCGGTTTAAAACTTGAAGATTTAAGGAAAAATCAAGACCATTTAATTTTGGTTCTCCACAACGAGCTCGCTAGCTCAAACAACGACAATGTTAGCTTCCCGGCACCCAACCATTG
>JAHWFP010261208.1:0-61402 GCA_023313725.1 Lithobius niger
CTGAAACTTGGTGGGTTCTTTCACCCTTGTGGGTTTTGTTTTAGATATGACTTCTTTTATAGTTTTTTTTTTTTTTGTGGCATCTTATTTAGCCACTGCCCAGTTATCTGGCAGTCTGGCCAAGTTTGGTCGAAAAATATTGAATGAGAACGGAAATATTAATTTTTTTTCAGTTTTGCTGCAGTGAGGACTTCAATCATATAAATTAAAGCGTTTGCTGATTTGCATTCAACCATCAACAATAAGTAGCGCGGGCTGCGGATGTATTAAAAACTCAGTGGCCCGAAGCCATGCGCCTTACTACAAAAAGTCGCGCTTCCATTTTTTCGACAATGATGTGTTGCCGATTATTTCTGGCGGTCCGTTTGCATTGTTACTCGTTAACACTAATAAGGAGTAATGCTTATTTTAATCACCGGTGGTATTTTCTCAACATACGGAAAAATAGCGTTACAAATTATTGCAATCTTTTTAGTTAATGCCCCCCCCCCCAACTTCAAAACATAAAAGGCACGTATTGGAATTAAAAGAGTGTTGAATACCAAATTTCATTCGTATCTGTCGCATAATTTATTTTATATGAGCGGAAATAGTAGTCAGTAGTCAGTAGTCGCCTAAAATCAACGATTTGCACGCACATTTATCACATTGATACAGTTTATACACGGGATTGAAATACAACTATTGCATGTCAGGGCACAAAGATTGCTCATTTTCAACAATTTTCAAGCTGTTTCGCCGCATAGGTATTTATCCTCGCCATCGTGAAATGCGCTAGCTCTGGTTTTTGTCAAAGTACCAAAGCTAGTTAAAGGGTTAAAGGGTTTAACGAGCGTTAACCACTCCTGGTCATCTGCCCGAAGCCCTAAGGCCCTAGGACCAAAGCTAGTGGCCATGCAACAAAAATGCCAAGAATTAAACAATGACTTTCTTACAATGAAGTTACAATGAAGTGTGATAATTATAGAACTTGGCGGGAGGACCACTAGCGTGGTCCTTGAGCAGCCAATTTCCGAATTTGAATTTTATTTCAAGAGCTCTGGCCTTCTGCCGCACGCTCTATTACAAAAACTTAATCTGAGGAGTGATATGCAATCAGGGGGTGGCAACTGTACTAGAAACAATGCATTACAAACCTTCGCAATCTGCCTTCCATCCACGCTTGGCCGACGTCAACAACGCCAACATAGCGCCAGCCAACTTCCGGTTCTCGTCTGAATGAGATCTGATGAGATTCGCCAAAGGCTAATCCTACAATATATTTATTTATTTATGTTATTTACAAAATTATTGTAACCCCCTATAAAAAGCATAACAGCAATTTCAGATTAAAACAACTATTTTACGAAACTCATTCAGGCAAGAAGAATATGGCGGGGCCTCTTAATGTACCCCTTTCGCGCCTGTCTCGTCTCTGCTCTCGCCTGAATGAGATTCGTGAAATTGTTGTTTTAATTTGAAATTGATATCATGCTCTTTGTAGGGGGTTACAATAATTTTGTAATTAAAATAAATAAATAAATATATTGTAGGATTACCATATTCTCTCTCTCTCTCTCATATATCGTTCTAGAATACACATCCCATAATTCATCATTCTGTCGTAGTTGTGCGATTCAGATAAATACGTATTAAGCAGGTTACCAAACATGTGAAAACACTGTATCTTAAAAATGATGCAAAAATCAATTTCTAAAATCGAACAGCTATTGGAAAATTAGTGCAAACTTTTTTCCTGTGCTAGGATAAATTTGCAAAGAGTATCACAGTGTAACTGTAGCCATGCGTGTTTTTCCCTACTCGTCGGACTTGTGTTTCTCGAACATTGTGTACCCCATGCTAATCATTATGGCGGCTGCCATCCTATAATCTCAAAGCGGAGGTATCGGTGCTGGCTGCGCCCTAAGCCGTGAATCTGCTAGTCCGGTAAACGCAGTTTACCATATATCGTCCTAGATGCAACAACGTCGATAGGCGCAGGGCGGAGCCATTGTTGTATCTCTCCGAGCAAAGCGGCTGTATCTCTCTGAGGAAATCGTCAACAAAGAACGAATCGTGCTGACGTTTTTTTGTTGTTGTTTGTTTTTAGGGAGCCCGAACCCAAACTGGGTTAGCTGCCTCACGACGATGAGAGGGACAAGTTTGCTGGAGAAATCTAAGCGGAAAACCCAGGATCTTTGCCATGCCACAATCGACATAAGCACGAGGCACCACAGGGCTCTTTTCCTCCCGAAAATACTAGGGGGCGGCGACAGCTCAAACACCTCGACAATGCTACTGCGACTGTACGAGCAACAATATTTATAATAATAATAATAATAATATTTGTTGCGATTTATGCATGCGCATTGTTGACAGAATTGTTATTCCTTGTTGGGTGAAGGAAATTGGAGGTCGTGTAACAGTGGGCTAACAATAAGATTTGGGGAGCCTCTAACTCATCCCTCATCGCCACCAAAAACCATTGTTGAAATCCTACCGCGTTTCATTGTTAAAATAGGATTGACACTGTGAAATTGTGTGGTAATGGCGTAGAGATCATAAAATTGTGTTTCCGCACCACTGCCCAAAATTGTCAAAAGGCGACTCTGCCCTTGAAATCACGGCGTTGCAGTAACGCCAGTTTCGACTTGCTGATTTTCGCCTTATTTTAAGCTGTAAAACAATACCGTGACGTCATCTGCATTATCTGTCAACAAGGCTTCAGCTTCTGCCAAGCAAAGCTTTAGCTTTGCGATTTGTTCATGAGCACTTACGGTTATTAATACAACGTAATCACTGTCGAACTTTATACCTCACTTGTGACATATTGATCCCCACGTGATTGGTAGATTTTAGGCTTGCTTCGCGATACCATTATTCATTCCCATCCTCCAAGCAACATGTCCGCCCAATTTAGAACTTTTCTTCGGCCATCTTTAATTAGAATTTTACATTAACCTTTACCACACCCCAACTGTCCCGACGTTAATTCAAATCTGTGATCATTCAGCAACCCAAAGGTCAATCCAATCCAACCAATAGCTAATATTAATGTCTTACATTTCCTCTTTCTTTCGTTCATGCCTAACGTTAACCCTAACCACTGATTTTGATGCAAGCCTCTTAGTCACCTAGTCCCGCAATTCAGGCGAGCTTAGAATAAATCCATCATTCCTTTAAAAGAACCACATCTGGTTATGATTACTTCTTCCAACTACGACATAATTATTATTAGTTACCCAGGTTATGTAATCCCCAGTCGATTCCAGCAATCCTCCTTATCCAAGTATCCATTCGCCTTTATATCCGACATCCACGAAGCGACTGCCGGTGGTCCTGCTGCGTAAGTTACAACATAGAAATTTGGTGCATTGGCCGAGAATCGAACACGGTCCGCCCACATGACAGAGAATATTCTATCACTTTATGCAGTGTAAGAAAAGGTCCACGTGGCATTAAAGGTAGATTTATCTGCTATATTACCACGAGTGTTTCTATGAAATCGATAATTTGTGTGTTTTAGCACGAAGCTCCTTTCCAGGTTTAATTTCCAGAGACCGCAGGTTGAGGGAAATTTGCTGGAAATGAGTTGAGTGCTAAACGCACAAAATATAGATTTCATAAAACCACGAGTCGCATTCGGTGTCGGAATATTTGTTTTTTTTCCCCCGCAAAACGATTCTCCGAAATAATTTTTATTTACGGTTTCGATTTCTATTTACGATTTAGATTTAGAAGTAATTTCGATTTACGATGTTTATTTTTGCGGTGTTAACGATGTTTACAATGTTTCTCTATCATTTGGCGCGTAGCGATCCTAACCTCTGTCGCATTTCGTCCTCTTAACTGTTAATTTTGTTTGCTTCAGCGTTGGTATTTTGTATTAAGTAGGCCTAAACCTCATTTTTATGCTTCTCATAAACTAAGTTAATCGTAAAAGGTCCTAATCCTGATTAGCCGCAGCTTCGTGTTTCCGTACAAATCCGACGAATCATGAATGTGACGTCATTGCTCTAATTCGGGCATAAAGAGAAATAAAGCAAACCGCTTCCTCTAAGTGAAGTTTATTGTATAGATATGTGGTTTGTTCGTTAATGACCTTTCAGTGACGAATAAAGCTTTGGTTTATATAATTACTGAGCAGAAAGATGTGGTCTTTACAGTGAAGTCGAGCACGATGCTAGTTTTTTGAAAGAAACAATATTCTCACACAAATTCTGTGTGTCCCGTAATGGAATCTCAACTCTGTCGTAAGGCATGGTCGCAAGTTGGTATGGCAATATACAGCATTACGAATTCCCTCTCCCCGTTATCAGAATATCTGAAAATTTCAGCAGCACCCAGAACCATAGCCGTGCATTCTGTGTCTGATAAGCAGTTTGTAAGAATTTCCCTGGACAGACAGACAGACAGACAGAGAGTTTCAAAGTCTATAATAAACCTCCGAATATTTAAGTCCTTCGGTAATAAAACAGGTTAACTTTATTTTTATACGCTGTAAATTTTAAAGTCGATGCAACTTTAAAAAAAACAAACATGTTTACACTTACCGTACTCAGAAATAATTAATAAACCACTTTGCATTGGTAAAATAAATATGGGAAAGAACTTTCACAATTATGGATAAACTGCTGACAACTCTTATTTCCACACGCAGAGTGTTATGAAATATTGATTATTCGACGCAAATTGATGTTTACAACATTCTGCGTCGAAAATTCAAAGTTCATAACAGCCATCACCGTGCACAGCACGCGGCAATAATTTTTTTTATCCAAAATTATCGAATCGTTTTACATTTCTATTGAAACCGTGCGTCTTGTTAGTGAGACTTATTATCTTATTAGTATTATTATTACTACTACCTTATTATAGGATCATTAGTGGTCAGCTGAGGTGTTAGTGTCATTGGCTTTTACATTACGTTTCACTTAAAAACTCTGCCTTTTAAAATTTTGTTTATTTATTGGAGCTTAACTCCTCTATGAAGACACTCATGTAATCTTAGACCGCGCATCACGCGAAAACCATAAGGACTATCCAAACCACACTTTGCATGCGGTAGCACGGGTGTCTGAACAAGGTTTATCAAGAGAAAAAAAGAGAATCGGACATGGGGTTGAGAAACCATCAGGGTGACAAAATGGACCAATAGCAAGAGCCAAAATCAAAACAACAACGAGACACGAAGCTGTTTCTAATTGTTAAAGGCATCCGATTGTTAAAATATTGATTGTTGATGATAAACAGGCGGCGTTAGGAGGTAATAAACCAAATTCAAGATATTTTCCCTTTTTGTCGACCGATATGAACGTTTGAATACACCATTTTGACTGTTTTTTCACCACCTTTCCAACGGCCCAAACCCCAAGAAACTGTCTCTTATTGTTTAGAAATTACAAGGCAAATCCGATCCGATCGGATTGACAGCCAAACAACAAAGAAAGCGGAGCCCGATCCATGTCGACAGTGGAACTAATGACGATCCTAGTAGCCTAATTTTCTTCTTTTATGCATTCGCTACATACGAGCTGAATAAACTTTTATAGCGTATGTAACGTACAGTCAGAGGCATTTCCAATGTTACATTCGCTGCCCAATGCTTCCCTGCTTGGCCAAGCTTCCCTGCTCGACAGGTTGTTCGATGTCAACGAAGTAGGAGGGGAGAGCAACAGTGCGGAGTGTTGGCATATTATTTACGTTTGCTATTCCCCAGGCCCAGAGCAAAGTTTTAAACTATGGTCTCTTTGCCCAGACCCATAAATTCATTATTGGGGTGCCCTGAAGAGACCTTTATAATCTACAGAATTTTTTTTTATACTAGTGATAATACGGCGGCTTTGCATTTTTTAAACCATCACTGAGTGAGAGCGAGACCCCCTGCCAGGTGGAGCCCAGGTTAATCCCCCCCCCCCCGCCTTACAACTAGTGGTGTAGAGTTAAACGAAATAATTTCGAGGTATGGTTAGCAAATGAAGGGTCAGAGGGGGAACAGTAAGCTTCCAAACAACAATCCGGAAGATATTTTCAGATTTTTAACTCCTTCATAAAGTGTTGAGCATGAAGGTGATGAATTTTATATCCTACCCTGCTTGCCCACGTTTGCCTTATACGAAGTTAAGTTGGAAAGTAAGCTTACAGATGTTTCTTACAGGTGCTCTTTGATTCCATTTTTCTGATTGTTAGTTATCCTGAGTAACAGTTTTGCAGCATGCAATCAAACCTATTCCCGTAGGTCCGATTTTTGCGTGTCCCTTTTGCTCCCCTCCCCCATTAGTCCCAGTCGTGCAGTGGTAAAGCAAATTAGTGTTGGGATTGGGCTATGGTTAGCAAACGAAAAGTTAGAGGGTGGCACAGCTACCAAACAATAATGCCTAAAATATTTTTAGATTTTTTTTTACTTCTACATAGTGTGTTGAACATGAAGCTGACAGATGTTATCGCCCATTCCGCTAGTCAAAAAGTAATAAGCTTACAGGGTGCTTGGTTTAGTTTTACTGACCGTTGCTTTCTCTGAGTAACAGTTTTGCTACATGAAGTCAAATCTATTTCCATTGAGAACAATTGGCGAACTGTGAGTAGTTCGTATAATACGTAGTAGATAGTGCGGCGATTCTGAAAACATAAATAAGAAAAAAACCGCATGAGCCTGCTCCTGTCCACGGTGGCATGAGTCAAGGGTGGGCATCCGTGCTCACCCAGCTTACCGTTACTCAAAACTTACAAGTAAAAAATACAAATCCAAGTCGTTTGTATTAATACAGTTGTTTATATTGAAAAAAATGGAAATTTGACAGGATCGAATATTAAGTAATAGTTATTGGTTAAAATCGAGCGGTTATCGATTTTAAACAATAACTTATTTAAATCACGGTTGGGACGTCAAGCTAATTCTTATTTAATTAAAACGTTTTGTGTTTGTGAAAATTGCTTCAAGAAATACGGTAATACCTTATGTCAAATCGGTGAAGGTCATTCCATTTTAATTTGTGGAGGGGGAGTGGGTGTTGGACGATTCCTTTGGCAGGTAGGCAGACTGTAGGCTACGCTCAAGTTTCTGGAAGGTGGTTGGGAGTTAGACGACGCGTCGTTTCGCAAAGTTTAGCTTGTAAGCTAGCTCGCTCGCTCTGTTCGGAAAGAATAAACTTCGATATGTGATGAAGCAGGGATAGAAGGACATTGTGCCGACATTCTCGCAAGGTAAGTAATTCTTTTTGTTCGTTTGTAGTTTGAGAACTGTTTCAAATCTCCAGTAATACCCTAATAGGTGAATCGGTAGGAATGAAGGTCATTCCATTTTAGGTTGTGGAGGGGGGGGGGAGAAGAGTTAGACGGAGGGAATAAACTTGGAATTGGCCAGCCAGACATGTGAGCGTTAGCAGGTAAAGGATTTCATTTGGGATATCCCGGCAAGTTAAGTAATTCCTTTTGCACGTTTTCATAGCGTTACGGTTTTAACGCTGTATAATTTTGGTTGTGGTGTATGCGTTCCCATCGTGTGATCCGGAAGTGTCAAAAGTGTTGAGTTATCGACAAAAGTGTGGATTATCGGTAAAAGTGTGGGGTAACTCGATAACCCACACTTTTTGCGATGACGCACACTTCCGCTCACGGTTAACGGGATTTAACCTACGGAAATTTAGCGTGGCGTTGAGTTAGCGTGACGTCACAGCCGTGGTTTAAACTTTAATACCCGGCTGATTAAAAGAAAGTTGGTAGTTAGGCATAGTGTTGGACGGGGGGTTGTCTACGGCAATCGTGTTGCTTCTGGGTTACTCAGTATAACTACTAATACAATGGCCCACCCAAGTCGAAATGGTGCCAGACCTTGCCCCTCTCCCCCTGCCAGCTAGTTTATTCGGGCGTCACTACAGCTTTTCTAGAATTGGTGTCAGAGTGCTGCTATTGTCCGTGCCTGCTGGATGAAACCACTGCTTACTACAGCTCTGGTGGTTGGCTGTGCACATGTATCAAGTAATCGTGTATTTGCCCTCCCCTCCACTCCCCCCCTTCCCCCCGGTGCCTCGCCACCATTGATAGAAGCAGGCTCATGCGGTTTTTTCTTATTTATTTATGTTTTCAGAATCGCCACAGCATCTACCATTACACGAACTACTCACAGTTTTCCATTGGTTCTCATTGGAAATAGATTGGATTTCATGTAGCAAAACTGTTACTCAAGGAAAGCAACGGTCAATAAAACTGAACTAAGCACCCTGTACTCTTATTACTTTTTGACTAGCAAAAATGGAGATTACATCCGTCAGCTTCATGTTCAACGCACTATGTAGAAGTTAAAAATCTAAAAATATTTTAGAGATTATTGTTGGTAGCTGTGCCATCCTCTTCTAACGTTTCATTTGCTAACCATAGCCCAAGCCCGACACTAATTTGGTTTACTATTGCACGACTGGGAGTAACGGGAGGCGGGGGGCAAAGGGGCCACACATAAATCGGACCTACAGAAATAGGTTTGACTGGGTGTAGCAAAACTGGTACTCAGGAAAACCAACAATCATTAAAATGGAACCAAAGACCACCTGTAAGACCTACTTACTACAGGTGGTAAGACCTACAGCTTACTTTCCAACTTAAATTCGTACAAGGCAAACGTGGGCAGGTGGGGTAGGAAATTATAATCCATCACCTTCATGCTCGACACTTTATGAAAGAGTTAAAAATCTAAAAATATCTTAAGGATTGTTGTTTGATCACTCACTGTTTGCCCTCTGACCCTTCGCTTGCTAACAAAGGGGAACAATTAACTCGGGCCCCACCTGGCAGGGGGTCTCGCTCCTACTCAGTGAAGGTTGAAAAAAGGAAAGCCCCCATAATTATTATCACTATAGTATAAAAAAAAATTCTTCCCATTATAAAGGTCTTTTCAGGGCACCCCAATAATGAGTTTATGGGCCTGGGCAAATAAACCTCAGTTTAAAACTTTGCGCTGGGCCCGGGGAACAACAAACGTAAATAATATGCCAGCACTCTGCACTGCAGCTCTCCCCTCCTACTTCGTTGACATCGAACAACCTGTCGAGCAGGGAAGCTTGGCCAAGCAAGGAAGCATCGGGCAGCGAATGTAACATTGGAAATGCCTCTGACTGTACATTGGATGTAAATAAATTTTTCAGACTTCAGTTTCACATTTTCGTAAACCCTTAATTACCTGCAGGGCTGGGCTAAGTACACTAAGACGATGAGATTTTTAATCATTTTCCAGCAATGTCGTTAGAGTGCACCGATCATTAGCTGACTAATCGTATGCAAAAGTAAAAATAGTAAAAGAAACATTCGAATAGAGCAGTAAGGTTTCACGTGGACTAAACAGTACAGCAGCACTGCAGTATGTGAAACCTTACAGGAAAGCTCATTTTGTGTTCCTTTGCTGTTTTGACTTCGGATCAGTTAAACCTTACCTTAAATACTACATGAGTTCGTTTTTGTTTTCTAATCGTAGTAATGCATCTACAGGGGACTTAGTCATCAATCACTCTTGAATGATTTCCACAATCCCAATGTCGACACAACACACTGTCGTTTTTTGGAGTCGTTGGTGGTACCGTAAAATAACGTGAGGTCTGATGAAGCGTATATTATTATGCCAATAATGTCAGCGAGAGGGCTGACAAAACGAACAATTTAAGCAAATATGTTAGCATGCGCGGCTCCAGCTAGTGTTAGCATAAACGTGTCTTGCCATTTTAATAAGTGTAATAAATTTGTGAGTTGTGAGTAAAGTATTGTTTTATGCAGAAGCCAAACAGTAGCACAAAACCAGATGATGGTACTTTCATAGCTAGCGATCATACTATAACCAAGCTACACTCTGAAGACGATGTATACTGACAGTACACATCAGTGTGTGCGTGCTCAGCCTCCACATGAGTGGTTTACTGGCAGTACACAGTGTGTGCAGTGGCAGTACATATTCTGGTCACAGCTTGTGTACTACAAATACACTATGGTATAATAGCTTATTACTGCATCATATACTCGGAAGACACATCATTTTGTGTCTCCACCTCCACACGAACTGTGTACAGGAAAATTGTGTACTCCCTGTACACAGTTCGAGTGGAGGCTGAGCTAGTACAAATCGATGTGTCTTCAGAGTGTAGGATAGTTCTATCATCAACCATTCAAGCAACAATGAAAAAGTTTTTTTCAGCCTACACTTAGCCGAATAATCGTACAGCCGAATCTCAGCCAGAGAAAGATCTGACTATAGCCGAATATCGGCTGAATTTTGATGACAAGGCTGCCGTCCTTGCAAAAAAAAAATTCGTCTTATGGGTTTAGTTACAACTAGGGCGGCAGTTGCTGGTCTTTGAACCTCACTTCGTTATTGATGAATGGCAACATTGAGCACTTTTTTAAGCTAATCAAACAACTCAGCGCAGAAGCCCAACCTTATAAAGTAGTTAAGTGCGCGGTGAATTCCCCAATACCTCAGCGTGACGTCATCGCTGAAGCATCGTACTCATCGCCTGCAGTGGTGGTTTTGTCTTGAATTCAACGACTAAGGATGGCAGACCTGCCGTTGTTCTTCGTTAGGATTATTTACGTAAACGTCAATAAGAAATGATGGAGATTGTGTTCTCACTAAGCAGTGTTCTCATTAAGCTGAAAGAAAGCCTACTTAGCAGTCAATACGTAACGTAAAACTGCTTACCAATGCTCCTGACAATGAAAGAGTGATTGGTGAGCATATCACATTCTTAAAACACTTCTCTCCTGACAACGGCCTCTGTTTTGCTCATCGATGTATATAGCAGGTACGTTCGTAAACAACTGAAGCATGACGTCATTTTGTTGGACTCGGTCGCAGAGATGTATGGAGAGTTTATGAAAGTCCTCCTTCTTGGCAAATGGGTTGCAAGCGAACCCAAGAATTTGAGCTCTAGCATCGCAAAACGAGTGTATCCACCTGCCCCTATTAATCACTAGAGTTTAAAATTATATGCTACTAAATTTGACCCGAACATACACTGCGTTACTTAACATGTTTATAATCAGTGCTAATATTATTAGAACAGGCAAAACTTACCGTTGGATACGAGGAGAGAATTGTTTGATTTTCGAGAAGAGTTGCGCGACATCTGGCTGGGCGAAGAGTCATTGGACTTTGGGTCCGTGTACGATGCCTGCGTCACGGTCACCATGGGGTGGACTGTGGCACCGACACTACCTGAAATAAGACATTTTCACCAAATAAATGTAAGTTCAATGAATCAATGGTGCACTGTTACTGCCAATAAAAATTATGTTATTATCTTTCCACATTATAGGCAAATCCAAAGAATCACTCCACTACTTGCTTGTATATTTTTATTAAAACTTAAGTTTAATCATTCATTAAGTTTAAAATAATTATCTCCTGCTCAACATGTTGTCCACACACCTGATGTCACACCAGCTCAACTCTTAATACCGAGGGTATACTTTGGGCAAAACGTTGGTGGCATCCGTTCTGACTCTGATCCCTGCTTTGAAGTGTCGTTCTGACTCTGATCCCTTCTTTGAAAATACCGTTCTGACTCTGATCCCTGCTTTGAAATGATTAACTTTGGTTCGTTGTTCACCTATCACTGTATTTAGGCTACGATGTCACAATTTTCGCAATTATTGCCGTCAACTTGTAACCCTCGGTAGTTGAATATGCTTATCACCATTTGTCCGGTCTCTTGCTGTTTTCCAATGTGTGGTTGGGGTGTTTGTGCTGTGGGATCAGGGGGGGGGGGGGGAGTTCTTCTGCCACCTTGAGACCGGCCGGCTTTGTTACCAGTGAATGGTGATGATTGTTATCCAGAACCTGGGTTAAAAACTATGGAACCCAGGTGTGATCTTTGTGGGTTTAACTGGCATAATGCTGTCCTGTCTGCTGCGGGTTTTAATAACACAAAATAAGCCTACAACGTGCACAATAATGCATTATACAATAACTCTACGTTTCCAGTATTATTCACGAGTTAAAAAATGGAAAATTTCATACACAATGGAAGAGATGTAGGTGAAAGATAGACATCCATTATAACCAGGCCTAACTGGCAGGATAAAAATTAGAACAGACATAACCGTGATTAAAAATATTAAAAAGTCAGAGAAGGGAAGGGATTTCAGTTTGCTTGATGGGCATGCTCAGATCAAACTGAATGGTAGCTTTAATATTGTAATGTTGAGAGTGCTCTGGTGTGGGAACATTACAATATAAAAGTTAACACCATTAGCTGGTCACTCACTTTGGTCTGCGCTTGCCCATCGGGAAGACTGAAGTCCCTTTTTTTATCTGATTTTTTAAAGTCCTTGATTCAGGTGCCAGTTGGGTCAGACGTTTTTGCTTCTTTCTCAGATTATTAGTGTGTATGTTTTCCCCCACAAAGTCAACTGTATGTTTCGCTTTCTGCTTACCTTGTGACGTATCTTTTATTAGCCGTATAAAATTCAGTGTACGGTCCGACACCTGCATCAGAGCTAGAAGCTTCTCTCCATGAACGTTACCTTGGGCGCGATTCTCTTATTGAAGCAGTCTGTAAGCATCAAATACTGGCTTCGCGAAAATAAAAGATAACAATTATCGGAGAAAGAAAGATCACTGTATCCCCGTCCATAACACTTACTGACTGCTTCCTTAAGAGCTTCTGTCTCTGATATTAGTGTATAGGAGAGTAGTTCCAATGTTTATAAGATTAATAATGATTAAATCACTCTGGTAAGGATTATTAATTTATTTTTATTTTTTATTTTTATTGTGACCTAAGCAGACTCTGATTGTCTCTTTGGCTTGAGAATGGAGCACAGGAGGCTTCGAGGCGTCGTATTTTATTGTATATTTCTTGTGTGTACTGTTTGGGCTTTCACAATTTATCAACACTGAGTCAGTGCTTAGTTCCATCTTCGTGACAGAATAGGAACTGATCATCTGAGAAAAAAGCATAGACGTCTGACCCGACTGATACCTGACTTTAGGACCTGCCTCTTAGTTTAAGTTGTCATTGTGTTCCATAAGACCAAACGGTCTCATCTGCTTCATTAGTGTACCTTTGTCGTGATGCCGACTTCCATCATGACACGCTCCACCTTTTCCCACTGACAAGAACCGCGCCGCCACTCGGGCTCGAGAGAGAGAGAGAGTGGAAAGCAGCCGACTCGACACGGTCGGAACAGGAAATAAACCAAGTTTCAAGAATCAAAATCAGCTTTTTCTTGAACATCCGGGGCAAATCCGAAGGAATCCTGGCACCTTGTATTCTCAAAAGACAATCTGCTTCGTTAAGATGTTCGTAAGATGTTATTGCTGGTATCTTACCTGTGCGGGTGCGAGTGCCTGAGGCGTCGCTGTCACTTCGGTGATGCCCCAGGCTGTGCAGTTTCTCCGTGAGGCCGTGCAATTTCTCGGCGAGGACACTCCGAACCGGTAGAGAGTCCTCTTTAGCTAATTTCTCTTGGATCTCGTTGCCAAGGTTAGGCATGGAACCCGTCGTGTGGGACGTGATGGGGGCACACGCCGTCGTCGACGCCACCACAGCCATCTCCTGAAAAGAAAAAAAAAACAAAAAATACATCAGTTTGGAAAAAGTGCCTACTCATGACAAAAAGTGCCTACTCATAACTGTTCTTTGTTAAAACCGAGAAAGTATGGCTAGGCTTAGGAGAGGAGAGGAGATAGGGAGTGCAGGAACCTCCCACACAAACACACAAGGGAAATAATTACATTTCAGCAGACCACTTCTAGAAGTTACCAGGAGTTCTACGTGTAATTTTTCTGATCACTCCGTGCCTTAGGAAAAAAACGTCAAAATACCAGTGTTACCTGGTTGATTTTGGTTTCTATTGCCTATTGAAAAAATACATTATTTTTTTTTTAGCATTCTCCTTCACAATGCTGTTCAAATTAGAGAAAACAAACGCAGTTCCTTCCGGTTCGCTACCTACTGCGTAGATCTACTGCGCAGTCTCCATCGTATACAAATCGAAGCGGAGCGGCAATGCTCACTTTTTCGATACCTCTTTCCTGCCCAAATGGCGACAAGAGGGGAGGAGGGCGGCAGTAAGGTGATGTATTTTTTCAATAGGCAATAGAAACCAAAATCAACCAGGTAACACTGGTATTTTGACGTTTCTAGTTGCCTTGAAAAAATCCATTACCTTTTCTATTAGCATTCCCATAGACTTCGTCAAGGCGGCGGGCACCATTTGATCGGAGTTCCCTCAAATGTACCGACCGGTTCCCTTCACAGAATGGTCCAGTGTGTTTAAGGGGTCAAAGTATACGGCGGGCGGCTACAAATGACCCGACGTGGTACAAGCCGTCAGCGTGATGTGACATATCACGGAGATAATGGGAGGTGAAAACGGTGAGATGGCGCCAGGAAGCAGACTCCATAATTTCTGTGATAGAAACGTTGCTGTAGTGAGCCCAGGAGGTGGAAACCGCTCGAAGTTCGTGTGCTGTTACCTTGATGCTCTCCGTAACGCAGTCGACGTCAAATGCCTCATAGGCCTGGACAATTACACTTTTGATCGAGGAGACAATCATTCGTGCGGAGGTCTGGCCAACCTTATTACTAAACGGAAGAAACAGCTGAGTGCGGTTCCTCCGTATAGGCTTACATGCTTTTAGATAAAAACGAACAGCTCGTACAGGACATAAGGTTCTTTCCTGATCGTGACCTAGTATGTTGGAGAGAGAGGCGATGATGAAAGGATGAGTGCGTTCAGTGGGTTTTTGAGTTTTCGCACGAAAGGAGGAATGGGGTGTAAGAGTAACACCCTTGTAATCAGGTAGGAAAAAACAATCACGTTTGGTAGTGCACAAGGCTTGCACTTCACTACAGCGGAGGCATGTGGCTAGAGCTACAAGGAACACAGTTTTCCTAGTGAGATGGCTGAGGCGAGCGGAGGCCAAAGGTTCATAGGGAGCGGCCATGAGGGCCGTGAAGACGATGGAAAAGTCCCAGCTGGGAAAACGCTTAGTAATGCGAGGTCGCTCTAATTGAAAAGTGTGGAATAAAGACGAGATCTTGTAATCAGTAAGGAGGGCAGTATTTCTGGCCGCCTTAAATACAGCGTTCAGGGCCGATTTATACACCAGGATAGCAGATCCCCGTAAGTCCTCTTTAAACAAGGAGGTTAAGAAACGGAGGAGATCATGCATAGGAGGGTGGACTTTCCGGAGGATTGGTGGAAGGACTTGGTGAACCCGGGTAGGGTGTAGAGGACCCATCGTTTATGAGAGGAATGGACGAGGCCGCTGTATGAGTTCCTTGCGGAGGAGCGGAAGGCGGAAGGTAGCAAACGTTGAATCGGAAGATGTCGTTTAACCGCTGAACGGCAGTATACAGAACAGAAATGTAAGGAGCGCTCAGCATGAGCACTCGCGATGATTGACCCAGCGGGAATGAACTGACAGAGGCTGCACAAGAGGATATGCAGATGGTGGGGGTGCTGAGGGGTGTCATGCCCTAACTGTAGGAGTCTAGTAAGCATCGCTGGAAGTGGAGGGAGACGGAGGTCGACAGTAGGCAGTGAAATGGTCAAGAATCAAGGAAGATGTGCAGCTAGTAGTACATAGTGGGTGGAGATGTTGGTAATCGCCAGGTACCGTCAGGCGGAGGATCGGTGCAGAGGCCTTTGTTCAGTGTGTTGGTTGCAATGAGGACGTTTGCCTGGGAGGTGGTACTCAAACCTAGGCGGGGGATGTGGAAGCTTGTCGGGAGGAATGGTCATTTCCGACATTTTGCCAGCCGAACAGTGGGAACGGATGAGGATCGTGGTACCGCAGGCCCAGAGGGAGCAAGTCCCCCACCCTTTCCCTGTTAATCCGAGCAGGGGATCGAGGGGTAGGATGATGCAGAAGGCAGAGGGCGGTGGCGGAGGGCAGAGGGCGGAAAGCGGAAGGTGTCACGCAGTGGACGCAGCCATACATTGTAGACAAGGCCAATGTGCAGAGTATGTTGTTGAAAGGTAGATTGGGCTGTGCAGGTGGACTCCCTAGGGAGCAGTGTGGGGAAGCTTCACAGATTCCAGGCGGAAGAAGGGTTGGCTGATCACAGCGTCGGTGTTTTTATTCCTGAAAAGAGGGCTGCACAGGAGGACGTGCAGGAGGAGGCGGTGCGGAGGGATGTCACACTCTTCAACGAAAATAACAACATGCAATGCTGGATGAAAAGGCCCAATCCAGTAAGGTAGTGCAGAGGCAATGCATAGTAGGAGGGACGAATGGATGAGGAACGTCTTTGATCCGAATCTATCTGAACGCCGCTCATACGCAGCAATGATGCGAGCCGTTCCGGGCGGAAGCCAAGAGGAATGGTCGGTCCGAGGGAAGGAGGAAGGTGGAGGAGCAGCGGAGGTGTAAGTGCATGTGGTCGAAGTATAGGAAGCGAACTGGCAGCTAAATTCTTTCCTGTTCCGGATGGGAGATGGACATGAAAAAAGCTTGGGATGTATGATTCCAGATTTCAGTGAGGAGGGAAAATCGGCGGATGGATGGCTCTTGATGCTGAAGATGGCGGAGGCTTGGTGCCATAGGTGTGATTCCTTGTTCGTCGAAAGTCGGGAACGGGACTGGTCGGTGTAAGGAGCCGGAGGAAAGCTGGGGAGGATGCAGTGGTCGTACCTAGAGGAAACGTAATACTAGGTGATAGCAGGGTTAGTGGCAAGAAAGAAGACACCCGGGGAAGCCGATTCGGAAGGGACGACCGGAACGGAGGATGGTACTGTGGAGTCAAAATTTCGAAAAGCCCCTCCATGGGTGGCTGAAGGAAGTGAGAAAGAAGGCTGGAATTGTCTTCCGTCTGCTTGTCCTGAGGCACGTGTTGTAGTAGGAGGCCAAAGTAAGAGGCGGAAGAGGTTCATTCATAACCGAAGCATTCAGAAAACCGTTGTAAAGCAATGGAAGGCAGGATAATCGTGTAAGAAGAGGAGCGGAGGGAGGCGTCCGCCCGTGGAGCGGAGGGAACCTCAGTTTGTGAGGAGGAGAGTGAAGTCTGCCAGTGTAAGAGGAGGCAAAATTTGACGACAAAGCGGTAGCCAGCTAGGCGAAGACGGTGGCAAGAAAACGGGACGTAGCGTAAATCGTGTTTTCAATGGAGGGCACCACTCTTATTCTCAGTGTGGCTGCATTGTCTGTTTCTCCGTTTTGGTACCAAGCGATAAGCCCGCAATAACGATCGCGCATGCAGTGGTTATTGCTCAACCAACTTTGAAACTGTTCAACTCGGCTCTAATAGCCAGCATTGTTGAAGCTATTATTTTCCTATTTCGAAGGAATATTTGTTCAGCAACATTTTTGGGGATGCGGTAACTTTCAATAAAGTTGGTGCCCGGACAAGATGTCGCAACCCACAAAAACATAACAACTTGATTTTAATTTTCAGCCAAAATAACTTTTTATGGCCTTGGTCACGACAAAAAATAACCCAAGAAGATGGGGGTGGGGGGGGGGGGGGAGCAAAAGCAGTGCACACTATGTCGCCATTGTTAGTCTTCTACAATAGGGTCGTCGTTTTATTCTCGGCATGGTGAGATATAAGTAGATAGATAAATAATAAAATTTTGTTGCAAAACAGGTAAAAGAAAGATCTTGAAAAACCATTGATACCATGTCTGTAGTCTTTGATTAAATAAAAAGAAAGTGAAAAAGAATGCAAAGAGGATACAAACAACAAAACCCGGATCGATTTAGATCCCGGATCGGAAACTCGGATCGGAAAGTAACGCTGTCTGGTATTCAATGTCTTTTTAACAGTTGTCAAAGTTGGAGCCATGACTACGTCAGCAGGCTAGGCATTTCAAATCTTAACTACACGAATAGAGTAGAGAAATGTCCTGCAGTCAAGGTAAGTTGGTAGTACTGTCAACTTGACGGGATGGCCTCTAGTTCTACCACCCGCTTTTATTAAAAAAAAAAAAGACTATGATCATAGTAATTAGAGATTATGCAAAAGAGAGAATATGAAGGTTAAATCACATTTGAGTCTGAGGAGTTCTTGTGAGTCAAGCATTAATAATCGCAAATGCTGAAAGTAACTCATGTTAAAAACCCCTGGTAAGGCTTAGTGAACGAGCGTTGCACCAATTCGATGAGATCAACATCCTTTATAAGCTGTGGCGACCAAACTGTGCTCGTGTACTCCAAAATAGATTGTACAAAAACACAGGAAGCCCAAAATAATGTGTTTCAGTGCCATAATCGATGCACGCTATCTTGCTGTATTAACTGCATGGTTACAGTGAGAGGCACTTTTGAGGACACCGGCAAACCAGACCCCCAAATTTTTGATCTCCGATGCTTGAGCTAATGGATTTCTTGATGGTATTCGCAGGTCCCAGATGGAAAACTTTGCATTTAGTGTACACAACTGGTAATTGCCAGTTGTTAGACCACTTTACTAAAGAAAGTAAAGCTGAGGAAAGTTCAGGCTGATCTTACATGTCAACAATGACTTTGTATTGTTTTACATTGTGTTTTCCGCATTGCAATCATCCAGTTGAAGTTCAGAAATAACCACTGAAAAAATACAACTGAAAAATTACAACTTAAAATACAACTTAAAACAAATACAACTTAATATACAAAACTTAATACAACTGACTACAAACTTAATACAATTAAAAATAGAACACCTAGAGATACCACTTAAAAAAGTGAACACTTAGAGATACCACAACAACTGATCCATGTGGGACACCACTGAATACAGCCCTCGCATTACAAAGTGTGGAACTGACCGACACATACATTGGCGGATTTGAATGAAAATCACAAATGCAAAGGAGAACCAATCCCCCAATTCAAAGCTGATTAGTTTCGTTGCGAGTTTGAAATGTGATTCCGAATCAAAGATTTTGTCATATAGTCGATGAAGATAACATCGGTCAGTCCACCAACCTCAAGCAAAATCGTCCAATCGTCAAGACACTTGAGCAATTGCTGTGTCTCGAGCAACTGCTTGAGCAACTGATTTGACCTACCAGCTAAAAAAAACCAAATTGGTTCGAGTCCAGATATATTCGTACAAATAGTGAGTAAGTTGGTTACGAATGATGTGTTGCAAAATTTTGCATGAAACACAAGTTAAGGAGATAGGACGATAGCTTGGTCTACTGCATTTCCCTTTTTGAAGATTGGGTTACGCTTCCATTTTCCCAACATGACGGGAGTTTACTAGTTTTAACGGAGCAGTCAAGAATTGTAAAAAAGTGGCTTATTAAGCTCAGCAGCACATTTTTAACAAAACACAGTCTGTATGTTGTGGCATTGATGGCATTGCTCCATCATCAATAACGAAATTTCTACTAAAAGCTTCATTTAGAACCTCCGCCTTGGCATGGTTGTCAGTCTGCAATCCCTGGATCGAGTAAAGGGGAAGAATCCCTCGGGACGTTCCCGTTTTAAATTTGATATGATGGAACAAAGCCACAAGGCTGCCCTCCGCTATAACATCAAGTTCACGATCGACATCTCGGTTTTGAATTTATCTTATCAAATTCTTGCAACATGCAAAATAGGCCAACGTCGAGACTGGATCCGTGGTACCCTATACATCCACCAGGGATTTTCCTTTGTGGTTTGTAGCCTACGTACATATCGAGTGTAGGTAACCTTTCCTGGCTTAATGGTGGTACACTGATTTACTGTTTCAAGCAGATGTTCATGAAAGATGTCCCATCCCTCCTCACCATAATTGATACGGTCAAAAGCTAGTAACTAATCAATACCCAAATTGTAAATTATGCATGGCACAATAACTAAGTGTGTGTTTAGTCGTTTCTGTAGCCTGCAAGTTGACAGAAATGGACCAGCAAGTGAGACAAAAGTCCGCCATAATGTAATCACTTTTTTTCAAAATGTTCGTGGACGTTCACGTCAAAATCGAGTCTGTCCCCATCTACCATGACCTGATCCCACATGTTTTTACCACGTGTAGGCTGGTCCACCAAGTGTTTTAACTCCAAGGTTGTAACAGTCATTTATAAAAATATTGTAAGTGGCTGCATTGCTTACAGAGTTGCCCAATCTACTTTCATCATATTGACGTCACCCACGACAATATCGGGGAGCCGCGTGGATACGTTAGATTTAATAAAGCCAGACATTTTATAAACGACATCGACATTAGTCAATGTCATTTATAAAATGTCTGGCTTTATTAAGCATAACCGATATTGGGTTACAAATCGAAACTAACAGCATCCACGGTGTCTTATGTAGTAACAAAATTTATGACAAGGTCATTTTACACAATCACAGCGATGCCTCCCGCAAGAGAACCACGATCCCGTTTACAGACCTTGTTAGGCAAGCTGGCAGGGCATTTTTTAACATAGTAACTGCTGCTCCAAGTGGAGCACCAGCCTTCACGATTGGACCACCAATCAACGTCTTGAAGCAGTGGAGCACCAGCCTTTGCAACTCCGCTTCCTCAAAGTTCAAACTCATTCTTCGTTTACAAAAATTAATTTCAAAGAATAAAATTACGACGAAACGAATATGTTCAAGTCGAATGTCAGCGGTTGTTGTCCGAAATTCTGAACGCCTCCAACCCAATATATTAAAGCCTTAGTTAGCACTGAAAACATTAGGATTGCAATGGCATATGTGTCCAAATCACGTGTTCAGACATGCTCCTTCCCATGACGTCAGTGCGTGGTATATTCAGTCAAATTAAAGCCTCCTAAAGTAAATTAGACGAATTAACACTTTCTGAGAAACATGAGCGCAAAAATGTCTCCCCCCCCCCCCCTCCCCCTCCGTCGGGGAGTAACCGAGATTGTCGTTGGGGAACAGCCGCAAGACGGAGTCGATTTGGGGGGAAAAAGCTCAAAATAGAGTTTACCATTTTGTCTGCCAGTAGTCCTACTGTTGCTACCTCATCACCTCCATTATTTAAGAGCCGTCTTAATTAATGTAGAAGCGTCAACTAAATATGTACAAAACAAAACTTGTTATTTTAAGGATTTTAGCTGAGTTATCGTCGTTTGAATTAGTAATACCAATGAACTGAGCGAAAATCGTGTACAGTAAATGGCTAAACTCACAATTGATTTGCTGCGTTAGACCGTCAACGCCATGATTTAACTTACATCTTCGTTACGAGAAACGTTTGGTACGCCAATGCCTTACCAGTTACCTCTAAAAGGAAAAGGCCCGATTAAAAAGCCCAACGCACAACGCGAAGTTTGTGAGGGGTCACACGGACCCCAAACAAACGGAGCAATAGCAGCCCAGTGGTCGGAGTCCCGCGTCCTCAACCAAGAGGAAACCAACTCAAATTCAGCGTCTAACCAATACAGGACTTAAAAAAATTCACTGTGCTCACAAATGGCCGTGTACCTTTGAGGACCAACTGTGTGTTCTTGCTATGGTTATAGCCAAAACGTCTGCTAAATTTGCACAGAACAAAACTTGTTAAGCTTTTCTTCCAGGTTTTCGTTAGTTGAAGTCTGATAACAATTAACTCCATAAAAACCGAGCAAAGAATCAAAATTGATGACCAAGTTGGTGGTTTGAGTTAGTAGCCTTTTTCTCCTTAGCCCATCGCCACCGTGATTTTAAACTAATTCTAAGTTAATTCAGGAACGCCAGCTAAATTTTCTGTCATTTGACAAGTATGCAAGAATACTTTTCAAATCTAAATTATTCAGTGTTAGTTAACGTTAATTTATTAATTTTTTTTTAAATTTAAATTCATCAGTTAAATTTAATTTGTAAATAAAATGTATAAAAAAACAGAATTTTGGTCACAATTAGGTTTTTACGACCTCCCATGCTAAAGAATGTTTACGAAAAACATCGAAATTTGCTTAACGATGTGGTGCAAACGTGTCTCGGGAAGCCGAAACTATATAGGCCATCAAAGAGCGTAAAAGGCTTCAGCTTCCCCGGGAACAGCGCTGGGGGAGCTTACAGCGCCCCCACAGACCCCCTAGCTGGTTTCGCTTGAGAAACAGCTGAAAACACTATGTCCGTCAGTCAGTCATCTTTTTCAACTTTAGAACGGTACCAGATCACCATTAGATACAGTGACCAAAAATTATTTTAAAACAATGTAAATTGAAACACCGTTACTTCGTTATGGACTTTCGCGACGTAACTCAATGAAATCCTTTGATCGTCACATTTAAACAATATAGGAAGAAAAGCAACCATAAAAACAAAAGGAGTTCGTTAACGACACACGTTAACTTCATATAAAATAGTCGCGACACCGTGTTGCATGGATGATTAGGCCTAAACCAAATTCTTCGTTAGCTGCAACTTACAAATAAAACGGCAGGTAAAAATTAGGCCTAAAAGCTGACAATTATGCCTAAAATCTAAAACTAGGCCTATAGGCTAACACATTTTTAACCGGCAGTTATGATGGTTACTAATTTTAGATTCTATAATAGATCGCGCAGTTGCAGTGCGTGATAGAGGTGTACGCCTCAACATTGTCGAAAGTGGCGGAAGTGATAGACGATTGGTTGCGACTAGGTATAGTCCTCATAAGTTTCATGGTTCTAGCGCGTTAGCTGCCTTTTCAAAGGTTTGATATGGGGTAAAGTGGACATCGGTATTTATTTCTGCCCAGATGCTAAATTTAATGGCAGCAGTAAGTGACACGCCAATGGATGGCGCCAAGCGCAATTATTACGCCTGGATTTCCCTGTAATTGGACCTATTTTTCTGTGTAGTTTTATTTGCATTAGGATTTGCATTACGAATTTGTGTTTAGGATTTGAAAATGAATCTAGTTTCTCGTGTTTCATCAGCTTTCTTTAGCTGTCACTTCATTTCACAAGAGTTGTGCCTTTCTGGAACGCTCGTCCGGCTGCCGGCTGCCGGCTGTGACTGCAATCCAGTCTTAATTCTTTCAAAGTGCGTCTGGAGAAGCTTTTATAGCTTGAATTTGTTTTCTTCTTCTTTGGGGGAGGGGGAGGATAAGGAGTTGGGGCTATGTTCATGTTAGCTATGTCTCGGTGCCGTCACTTTACTATACACCCAGCAAGGAAAGACGCCGTTCATTCATTACTATGTTAGTTCTCGTCGAGTGCAGAAAAACTAATATTTTGATTCTTTGGTGATGTTTAGAGGCCAATTTCTGTAGTTAAATAACTGAAAGGCAACGCACATTAAAACTTCAAAACGGCCATGTGGGAAAAGAGCGCGATCTAATAGAAAAAAAAAAGACATTAAAAAAAAACACTCCCTGGATTGCTCCATTTACAATTTCCATAGTTTTCACCCGTTGCGCTAGCGTCTGTGACGTACGTTATTCTACGTCTCCTATACTGACGCTTCAGTCCATGTTTTTTTGTACTCTGTCTTTTTTGTTTGTAATAGGCAGTCCCCCCCCCTCCCCGTATATGGGCGGTTATATAGAGCATTGTTGTAATATCCTGTTTGCATGAAAATATTGCGACTGGAAAAAACATGACGTACTCAGTACTGTGTATCTTTGTTGATGAAAAGACAGTTCGAATCTTTACACACAGACAAATCAGTTTGAAAGACCACAAACAAATAAAAGAATTAAGATTATCGAGTTTCCCACTACTGACTACAACAGAATAAGTCCCTATGCATACATGTATTTTTCCAACGTGCGCTGGCGCTGCGTTACCGCATTTGCGTGTGGTTTACGTGACATCTGTTGGGGTACTGCACACATACCTGCGTCGACGCTGCGTTACCTCACGTCCATCGTGCGTTCGTTTTGCAACGCACCACCACTCGGCAACGCAACGTTAACGCAAACGCACCTCCGTCTCTCAATACCCTGTGTGACTTGAGCGGTACACACATCCGTCGTTTATCGCAAAAGCGTTACGGTAAATGGCGTCCAATTTAGAAGAAATAGTCATGGAATTGTTTATTGGGGGAGTAAAGAACTATCATGAAATATGGAATATTGCTGCAGAAATGATTGAAGACTGATTGGGAAGCAATTAAAGAACTTATCCGAATTTTTTAGTTAATCTGCAAAGGAAGTTAATCGCACCGACTAATAGTTCGCTGTAGCAATCTTCAAGCTTTCATTTAACGCCCAAAGTATTATTGGGTGCGATTAACTTGGCTAATATGATTGACCTTGGCCGCCTTTCCTTGGTTGAAAGATATCACTACCTTCAAAGGCCGATCGTTTTTGGAAACTTGGCGGGTTTTTCTACCAGTTTGGGTTTTGGGTGGATACACAACTTTCATAGGACTGTGAACGTAAATAAGCTTACACTGTCTTATCTTCATCTGTACCACTTTTCTAGAGGAATTTTATTTCTATAAATTTTCATATCTATAATTTTCAAATTTACCATTGCCAATTAGCCGTTAGATTAACCAAATTGCCAAGGCTTAGTTTATTGACCACTCTTCACATACTTAAGTTGCTTCAATCCCATTTTTGCACACACTGGCTAAATTCAGCTACGTAGGCCTTCTCAATTTTGCGCTAGCCATGAGCAAAAAGTCTATGGGATTTAACATGGGAAAAATCTTATTAGTAGCCAGCCAGCTAATACTAGCTAGACAGTAACATAAAAACAACGTTATGGACGCATCTTTTTCTCTATGATTGGTGGACACTCATCCTTTAAATTTGAGTTTTTATTAATCTTTGACCCTTCCCTTTACATATTCCACAATTTGAAACATTTCTGTCGCATTGGGATTTATCCTCAACATGCCAAAATATGCTTTCAATTGCTTACAGTTAACAGACACATGTCTACTAGTGAGCCGCCTTTTTATCATTAACAATCAATTTTTTACAATAGTCTTCAATGGGATGACCTACTGTTACTTGGCGGCGACACACTAGCGTGTGTCTAGATTCCTCTGGTAGTCTTAAATCAGTATATGAATGTACCAAATATCGTCGCATTGGTTTGAAAATATATTTTTTGTACACGAGGTAGGCGAAAAAAGTAATATCGTCTCATTTGTTTCAAAATATAATTTTTTTGTACACGAGGTTAGCAAAATGGGTTGCGGCCGAATGAGTACTGGCGTTATTTCACGGTCATTGTGTGCATTGATTGTTAACGTCAACGCACGTTGAAAAACGCACGTGTGCATCGGGCCTAAGGATTATACAGATTCCAACTGCCGACACACAAACAAACAAACAAAAACTATGATCTTTTACAGATTTATAATACAGATTATACAGATTTTTTTATTTAACTTCAGAAGTATAAACTGATTCAATGAATTGCATTTATTTTAGGTTTTTGAATGAATAACAGCAGAAGTGGAATAAAGTAGACCCGAGAGGGATAGACGGAGTGTCTATGATAATCTCACACGTTAAAACGTTCCATTTCGCGTTTTAGGACAATTGTGCAATAACCAGTCGTAACTATTTTCAGGGAAAACCCACCTAAATACATGCAGTATAGGTTTTAACCTCTTAAATAGGAGCAAAAATGTCACTCGTGCTGCGATTGGGTCAGGGGGGGGGGAATTGAGGCTTAATGGCGCGTCGACAACTTGGTCATTAGCGCCAACCTCAGTCACAGTGCAGTGGTCCGGGTTGCCACTGCACCACACATTACAGAGATGTCATTCAAACCCCTAATCTAAATCTTGTCATATATCTGTACCTCCTGCAAAAATTGTAAAACACCGGACCGGAGGACAGACTTATCGCCCAACTGACGCGCAATGTCATGTGGAAGATGGAAACGACGACGAACACCATCAAGGTGGCGACAATCAATAAGTAAGTGCCGGACCGTAAGTGGCCGTCGACACCAATAACATTCAGGAGGGTCAACCCCCCGCAAAACGAAACAGTGAGTAAGTCGGGTGTGACCAATTCGCAAACGGGCCAACACAACCTCCTCACGGCGACTGCGGCGACACGCCGAGTGCCACTCCTCGACAGTGCCTTTAATGGCCCGTAATTTATTACCGTCCTGTCTGTCCCACAAGGTTTGCCAAAAAGCGTGTAACCTCAGACACAGAGTTGGAAAGGCATCTGAGGGAACAAGGCTGAGATCCCTACCGAGAGGGCCAGAAAGGATTGGGTCAGGCATGCGGCCACTCAGTTTGCAGTTTGAAGCAGCGTTGATTGCCCTTCATACGGGGAAGAAGGTGTCTTCTTCAAGCCGAGGTTGAGTAGGGTAGACTTTAAGTGTTTCGCATCCTGGCTCAATGCCTGTTCATGCGCGTGCCGGAAAGTTGATGTCTTTGAAAACATGTTTCGGAAAATAAGATTTTGATGATGTTGAATCAATTGGCTTAGAGCCAGAAATGAAACCCACAGCTTCTCTCCCTGATGACCTTGTGACAAGAGAAGGAATATGAAACGATAGTTGCAATGGACACTCCCACTGGGTGTATCCTGATAATAGTGATGATAAAAGAAGAAAAGGAAAAGACGACGAATTCTATAAATGATATATTCAGTCACTAACTGCGAAATGAGTAAAGATATCAGCCCTTCACTGGAATTCAAGTATTTTAGGACTCAAGTAACCAGTGAGTCAAAATATAAAGTATTTGAGGAAATAAAAAGAGTTGTGTTCAAAGTGGTGAAGAAATTCCAGGTTTAATTTCTGGTCTTTTAACTACTAACTGCGAAGGAAAAAGGCTTCAACACGCCTTTACGGGAACTGCAAACGTTTTAAGCTGTCACGCTGCACGGTTGCCCAATTTGAATTATTTGTCTCCCTTTAATTTCACTGTTTCTTCATTAGAGTTGGGCCGTTGTAACAATAAATGTAAGGTCTAAAAGGCAGAAGGTGAATTGGTGCGCACTGACCAGGTCTTGAAGACTCACTAGGCATTGAAATGCAGAGCAAAAAAATTTATTTTCGGCACTTTATAAAGTTGTTTGTGCCTTGGTCACAATAAAACAAGGAATGATCACATAAAAAATATAAAAAATGTGGAATCCCATGATTCGTGGCACTCGCACGGACGCTATATTGGAAGTGACGGCACGTGTTTACACTAGATTGGCTGATAAAGCTTCGTACAGGCTTTTCCATTTTGATATAGTCGAGAAGTATTTGTTTGTGTTCATAGATCTTCCGAATTCACAGATATGGTGTACGCTTCAAGGTTTAACCTAACTTTTTCAATCGGGTTTCTATGGATGGCACTAATGCTGCTAACTAGAATGCCGTGATCTGCGTTGTTTTGTTGGTGTTTCACAACAGTATATTTCATGTCATCCTTTGAAATTGCAAGTGCGTGATTAATCTTACATACCCCACAGGCTATCTTACACTGTCCAATATATATGGTCTTACATGTATTGCATCTTATCACATAGACAACGTCCATAAGTGTTATCTACTGAAGAGTCTGAGCAAGTCTGAGAGAGATTAGCACAAATTTAGGCATTTGGGTTCAAATCTGTTGACATATTGCCGAATTGGAACTGAGGTTTGGATGTCACAGAGTGAACAGGCGGAGGCTGGGGGAGAGGGCCGAAGTGCCTTAGAAGGGATGGTGTCCGGTCTTGAGGTCATTCTAAACACCACTTTAGCGGAAATACTCTGAATAAATTGGAACACGCCAGGAAATAAAAGTATACAGGACCACTCCAAAGGTGTGTGTTGGGGGAGGTAATCTTGGCATGCGGTGCACTGGTTCACATCCACACTTTGTTTTTCAATCATTTTGGCCACCAACTTAGGCGGAGAGTTGTTGATCTAAGTGCACTGGTCCTCTTTGTTGGTGCAGTGCTAGTTTTGTCTCTTGTGTCTCCTGCGAGAATTGCCTGGTATACATTTTATTCAGAAATAAGCCTTTGTAGGCCTAAAGATTAAGGAAGAGTATAGGCTGCCCTCGGCGGTATCTTGTTCCAGCGTGAATTTCAAAGATGGGCACATGCCATCCTTCTTTTAAAGAATGAAGGATGGCAGATGCCGACTAATGTTTTGAGCCAATCAAAATGTCGTCCGTGTACCTGGTACAAAATCGGATCCTACGGACGTGGCCTTCGTTTATGTGGGTGTCAAGAATAATCCTGGGCGACGTCATCCCCGGCTACCCCTCACTTGTGTGTAAAAAAAGACCATCATGGCAGATGTAGACTAGCTAATATGAAAGACCACCTGACCATGACGACGACTTGAGCTGTACTGGGGCTTCTGAGGTCCGCGTCAATGACAGGGTTGTCAAAGTAGCAGCCAAGTATTCCAGGATGAGCATCCAGTCAATGGAGGGAAAGATGGCCTTGACATCATAGGAGACCAGAGTACCCCCTCTCTCGTCCCCCCACTTGTCATTGTAGATTGATTCCAGCTTGTATCTATGATTTGTTGCGTTTTGAACAGTGAAACTCCAAGAGATTAAAGATTTTGAAATTGGCGTAGTAACGTAGTAATCTATTAACTGGGAGTTGAGGGCACGTTTGGCCACCGTGATGATCCATAGTAGCGCATTGTTTTTGTGAATTTTAACAGTGGCAAATTTCAGTGGTTGGACTGGGAGTTTTACAATGAGCTTAACTTTAACAGATGGTTGCATAGATTTTTCCTGTAATAGTTTACTCAGTGTTGGGTTAATTAATTTTATTACCAATTACATTTACAAACTGCAAAATAGAAAATTAGAAATTAATGAGAAGCATGAGGCTAAAGAAGCTTGTATGTGCAAAATGCAAACGAAGTGTACAAAAGTATGTTTTCAGATGTGATATACTTTAGAATATCACAATATCAAATTGTTAAAATGCAAATAAAAAATATGAAATTCATAAAAAAAATTATTAATGGCGCAACCAATGGTAATTATTACCCAGGGCTTTGTAATAATAATAACAATAATAAGTTTATTCGTAAAGATGACGAATGGGTCCATGGACGGCTTGACAGCCACCGAGACCTGGCCTAAAGGTAAATTACACAACTAAAAAAGAAACGCACTCTGTGCTTAAGAAAACAAAATGCAATATTTATAACAATAAAAAAATTAAGCTAAGAAAATAGGACGGGTCTAAGAGAACCCCAGCCGTAGAGCTTTACTTGGCATGAAATGAAAGTATTTAACATGAAAAGAAACGGGATGTGCCTTTACCAGAGGCGACAAAATGTGTCCTTGCTAAAAAAAAAAAAAAGCTACATATAGAGCAATACAAAAAAGTACGTACAATACAAAAAGGTACCGCACGGTTAGAATTAATAACGTCTGAAAAACTTTGACAGGTCAACCAATTTTTAATGCTTCCAGAAAATGAGCACGGAAAAGGCATATACCAAATGTGATGGGAGAGAGTTCCATGCTGCAATAATTTGCTGTCCGAAGAAAAACTTCTGGCAATCCAATCTAGCTTTTCTAACAATTAACTTAAAATTATGACCTCTCGTTACACTATTGACACGAAGGTGGAACATCTCAGAAGTAACTAAAATTCACTGAGATGCGGGAGCTTGTAAAACTGTGCAGGGTCCCCGAGATATTCCATGATTTTTTTGTGATAATCTGCACGATTGAGGCAGACAGTCGTGTTGCCCTTATCTGCGTGGCAGATCACAATGGATTGCTTCTATATCATTAATATCTTGCCTTTTTGCATGTGTCAAGTTCGGTAGCTTAAACAAGTTTAGGTGCGAGCTCCAGTGTTTGATTTTTTTTGCTGAATGGGCTACCGAATTTCGTCACCTTCTGGTAATTGTACCATTCTTTTTGTACCTCGGGTGCAGGGGTGGCGGGATGGCTGCAACATTGCGATTATGGAAAATGGAAAGGACGACTGGTGCGATGTTTTCCGTCTCCTTAGCAAGTCAAGTTCATTGCAATGTCTGGAGTGGATAATTACGTGGAGCTTGTAGCAAGTTATAAAAATGTTGTATTGAATTGTATTAAATATTGTATTGCAGTTAAGTTTGAAGTAATAATACAAGATGTGAACTTCAGAGGTGAGAGCCTGCAGGGCTTAGTTTCTTGGCTTTCAACAAAATATTAGCAGCACACTGAAGGAGGAACAGAGCTTCCGACGCAAAAACACTTTACAAATTGGGCATGATGCCAAAATTTGCATACTTATTCACACATGGTACTTGCCTTACGAATCTAGATCTCACAAAAATTGGAATACATACCGTAAAAGAGTTTAAAAATATGGTGGCGAAATGGTTGCATTTTGGCAAAGACATGCTTCAAAAATCATTAATAAACCCATGAGTTGGCAAATTTCCATTCGTACCTCAGGCGCGTGGGTGGTGGGATGGTTGCACTATTGCTATTATACGAAGTTTAAAGGAGTCTAGATTGCGACATGTTCTGCCTCCTTAGCAGGTTAAGTTTATTGCAAAGTCACAAAGACACAAGGACGTCAATCTGAGTTAACCAAAGTAGGAAAATGTAGTGAGTGTTGGTGAAGGCAAAAGGTGAATTGGGGCCTTCTGAAGAGGCCTAAAGACTCACTAGGCGTTGAAATGTAGCGTAACCAATTTAATTAACACAATTTTTGTGCCTTGGCTTCAATAAAACAAGGGATGATCACATAAAAAAGATAAAAGAGGGAGTATACCTGGAACGGATTTGGACCAGATACGTCGACGACATTTTTGCACGGCTCAAAACATCAGAGTCGGCATCTGCTATACTTCTTTCTTTAAATGAGTTTCACTTATCTTTGAAACTCAAGCTTGAACAAGAAACCGCCGAGGGCACCCTACCCTTCCTAGATCTTGAAATATACAAAGACTCATTCCTGAAGAAGATCTATACCATGCAAAGCCTACTCAAACTTTCAGTTCCTTACCGTTCACTTCAGTCCACTACTATCGGTCTTAACAGCAATTCTTGCAGGAGAGACAAAACGAGCCCTGCAACATACTGCACCAAAGGCGAGGACCAGTGCACGGAGATTTACAGGATACCTCTCAAATATGCTCACAACAACTATACGCCTAAGTTGTTGGCCAAAATCATTGAAAGACAAATGCCTGAATGTGACCCAGTACATCGCATGTCTAAAATACTCGCTCACCCCCCCCCCCCCACCACCTATGGACCGATTCTGTACACCTCAATTTCCCAGTTTGTTCCAATATATTCAGAACATCTTCGCTAAGTGGGGGGGGGGGGGGGGGGGGTAGAATTGTCTGAAGACCGGATACCACCATTTCTAAGGCACTTAGCCCTCCCCCTCTCCTTCGCCTGACCACTCTGCGACCTCCAACCATCAGTCCCAATTCGGCATGCCGGCAAACTTGTACCCATCGGCGTAAATTTGCGCGCATCTCACTCAGTCATCGAGTACATGCACTTTGGGACGTTGTCTATCTGATCTGATAAGATGTAATACATGTAAGGCAATTTATATGGACAGCATAGGAGAGTCTATGGGGTCCATAGGATTGATCGTGCACGTGCAAACAAAGGATGACATAACATATGACATGTGACATATGACAAAGGATGACATATGCTGTTGAGGAAAATACGAAAAACAATGCAAGTCACAACATTCTAGTTAGCAGCATTAGTGCGATCTACACAACCGATTAGAAAAAAAAATAGGTTAACCCTAGAAGCGTGCACCATATCTGTCAATTCAGAAAAGATCTATGAACACGATTAAAAAATTCCCGACCATGACAAAATGGAAAGCCTATACGATGCTTTATCAGTCAGTCTAGTGTAACACGTGACGTCACTTCCAATATGACGTCCCGTGAGGGGCACGAATCGTGGTCTCCTACTTTTATACTTTTTGTTAACCAAGACACAAATATTGTGTAAAGTGCCAAAAATTAAATTCTATGCCCTATATTTCAATGCCTAGTTAGTCGTTAGGCATCGTCAGTGGTCCTCAATTTAGCTTATGCCTCCAGCGCTTACTACATTTTCCTATATTCGTGGGAGGTCCAACTCTTTACCAGATTATGCGGGTGACCTCATTTTATACCCACCTGAGGGGTGACGTGTTCGTTACTACCGTGTTCATTGTGAACGGTACTGGTAGGATTGAAATAAATGTCATCGTATTCATAATGCCCGTAGCTGCCCGTAACATATCGAATTTCAGTTTTCATATTCCCAGCAGTGAATCTCCAGAAGTTCTGTTTGATTAGGTCAAGGATGTTTATCCTTCCTGCACGAAGCGTGCCCCCCACAGTACTGATTGCAGTCAGTGCCAGAGGCAACGTGTGCGCTCAACTTACGGTTTCTTTTGCCTGTGCGTTCGTTCTACTGTGTGGTCGATCTATGTGCGGTCGATCTTACAGTACATACCAATTTCACTGGTTCCTGTCGAATTACATTAAAATTTATCTCTATGGACTAGAACTAGAATCTTTGGACTGGTAGCTATAGTAACATCAATAATACAGTAAATAATATTAAAAAAAAAGGTTCAGACAGTTTATAATATTATTTATGATAATATGAGATAAAGTAATTTGGGTGTTATGAACATGCATGAGTGAGCTAGGTTGCTACAAGCACGATGGTCGAATGAACGTGGTCGCTATTGACATGTAATCGCCAGAGGCATGTTGATTGACTAGCAGTAAATCCTTCCCCATTCCTAATTCCCCCCTCGAAAAAAACCCTTGTGGCTCTCCCGTCGCTCTACCTGCTGGAATTGGACCTTAAACTTTTTATCCCGAAAAAGGCATGTAGATGACCATGAAATGCGTTTTCATAATTAGTATAGGTTGTGTCATTTTCATGCAATGAACTGTAATTGCAACACACTACGTTATTGATTTTCCTTCCACCTCCTCCAACCTTCCATCTGAATCGGGGGTTGTGTATTTTCCCAGGATGTTATGTTGAATGGGCCTTTTGAATCCATAGATACTACGATGAAACCAATAATCGATAATCAGCAATGCGCATGAAATTTTCCGTTATCATCCGTGGATTATATTAAAATTTTGTGTGGTAATAATTCTCCTTAGGTTATTGAGTGTTCTTTTGTTTCTTTTCTTACTTCCGCCGTTTTCGGCAATGGAGTCGGTGTCGTTGTTCGTGAGTGAGCAATTCTCGTTTCATAGCTTGCCGCTTGGCTGCTTCCCATCGCTTCGGCACTTTGAGGGCCTTTCCCCCGTCCCATCCCCCCCCCCCACTACAAGCTCTAGCCGCCGTTTGTATTCTTATAAAATTCTCAACCGAGTTTTCCGTGGACGTGATTTCAAAGCCGTTGTTCGCTAACGTAAAATGGTTTATGAACGAACGTAAAAATGGCTGTTAAAAGATTTATTTCTGGGCTTTGCACACCCGCTTTCCGATTTATTTCTGTTTACGTTCAGGCTGTTTTTATCGGAAAAGAAAGCAATAATTTTATTTTAGTCGTGTTTGGCGGGAGTTGTTTTTCGATGCGGTTTAACAGGAAATTCGCCCTGCAAGCGTATCGTTTCGATACTCGCTATTTCGAGTGTGCGCTGCCATTCTTACCATTATTTCTTGCAGAGGCCAAGTTGTCCACCACCCAAAGTTCGTGTGCCCTTGGATTGCAGATAATTTAGTCAAGGGTGCATATTCCCTTTTCAGTACAAGGTACACTTGAGCGAAAGTGTAAATCTTGTAGGTAATCGCAAAACACTGTACAAGTTTTTTTGCACTCGGCTCCCCCCCCCCCCACTTCAGATACACAGGCACTTTTGCTGTTAATAGCTAATAGAATAAAGACTTTAAAGAAGGCATCTGAACGAAGAGGGAACCTAGGACTCTTTAGCAAATACGAAATTGTTCATTTCTTTTCCTCACAGTGGTGCAACTCCTGATGCAGTATGATGCATGCTTATGGTACTCGCATGTCGCTAGTGTCAGCTGGTAGATTAGTGCACACCGAGCTACATACCATGCAGAAAAAGAAAATTACACAGCCAACTCCAATTGATTTTCATGATCACTTAAAATCACTGATAAACGTTAATGACAGAATTTTATCGGCAACTGAAATAAATAAATACAATTTTATAGCTGTATCTTAATCTTGATCATAATCGCTTTGCAGCTTCAGCCCCATCCACCATCCATACATGGTGGATTTGGCCGTTTATGGCCGTTTATGCTGTAACTGGTCAAAATTTCCTTCAGTGAGAAGCGGCCATCATATTTCTGCAGCCAACCTATCACCATTTGTCACCGCACGGATGCATCTCGGACTGCATGAAACAGGAAAAAAGAAAAGCGTCCAATACCTGCAGCACTGCAGACCGGGACAAAACTGAGGGAAAAGAAAAGTTCTTCTGCGCAGTTCTTTAGCACTCCGAGCTCTGATGTAACTTTTCCTCTCAATCTTTTGATTGAGAGGAAAAGTTACATTGGAGCTCTTTTATCCAATCAGACACCAATTTCCTGATAAGCTTGCTACGAGATACTTATCACCAAGTGCTTATAACGGTACTCACATCAACACTTATCACCAACACAACAGAATTTTTAGGTAAAGACTATTTCACTTATAACAGCACTAAGTTACGTGACAATTACGCTAGAATGGAACTACAGTCTGGAGGTTGCTTGCCAATTTCGCAATTTATTTTTATGTACGAAGAGCCGGATTTGGGTTATTGGTGGGGTCTACTAATAGGCACACTTCTCTGCAATAACAAGGAGAGGTGAAGGGGGAGAGTTGGACACGAAATACAATCCTTTCACCAAGATCGAGGAAAAATATTGCACGTTTCAGACTTCAACAAAAGATCAAATTACACACATTTCGTTCAATTGCACACGTTCCACTAAGTTTTCCTTTCCATAACTTCATTGCCTATTGCACACATTCTGTTGTTTTGTTACTCAACAAGGAGAAAGTTATTGCACTGTCATTATCAGTCATGAGCAACTAAAATTCGACCAAGGAAACAAAGTTGCTGCTTTGGTCGTTGTCTATAGAATAACTAACAAAGTTTCTGCTTTGTTGTTATTACAAGTCATGAACAACTAGAGTTCGGCCATGGAACAAATTTGCTGCTTTATCATTACGAGTTTTGGGCAACTAGAGTTCGATCTTGTCATTATCAGCCATGAGCAACTACACTTCGACTAAGTAAACAAAGTTGCTGCTTTGTCTTTACCAGTCATGAGCAACTAGACATCGACTAAGGAAACAAAGTTGCTAATTTGTCATTACTGGTGATACGCAACTAGAGTTCCACCAAGGAAACAAAGTTGCAAGTTTGTCAACACCAGTAATGAGCATATAGACTTCGACCATGATAAAAAAAAAGTTGCTGCTTTATCATTACCAATCTAGAGATCAACCAAGGAAACAAAGTTGCAGCCTTGTCATTTCTATTCATGGGTAAATAAGAGTTCAACCGTGGAAACAAACAACATTCACAGCCTTCAACCGTAAATGTTGAAATTTTGACGAGTCTGGGCGTCCCAGAATTGCGTGAGCCCTATGACTCGGCGTAGTGTGCCTCATAGTATATTCGACTCTGCATGTTGAAAATGACCACTTGCCATTATCCCGAATGAACAAAGTCCTTCACTGGTCCAGGTCGATATTTATTCACATAATAGCATTATTTTCTTGCACCTTTCCTGCTCCCATTTTTTCCCCCAGAATTACTACATTTTTTCTTACACAAAACTCAGCACTAGTCCCACTACACGTCCGTCTTTCTAACAAGCAGTGCCGCAACTAGCTTTAGGGGTGCAAGGGCAAAATGTTGGGTCCCTCCTCCACAAATACAAAACTTTGGAGGTAAAGTGACTTCTAATCCCGACGAAACTGTAGTGAATATTGCCCCAGTTGTGCCCCTGACTTGAGAATTTAGGTCCCCTTGGGCCCGGGTGCCTTGTGCACCCTTTGCACCACACCTAATTGCGGCGCTGCTAACAAGGTTCTACTTAGAAAACAAAAGTATACTCACACTCACCTTGAGCGAGCGTCCTTCTACAGTCTGCATCGTAGGTTTGGGAAACCTCTTGACGAAAGACAGGAACAGGTGCGTCACTAAATCCTCTGGCGTCTCAACCTCCAAATACGTGTCCATAAACAGACGGAAGCCCTCAAAGTCGATGTCCTGAAATAAATGAAGTTAGGATTAAAAAAAAAATACAGTAATCTTTCTGTGAATACAAGAAGGATAGAATCCCAAAATCGAAGTTGGAATTCCTCAGATTTCGGTCTGGTTGCGACTCTTTCAACATCATAATTTTACAACTCAATCAAGCTTGCATTACTATTTCACTGGGAAACAGACTAACCACTGGCACACACCAGGGGCAGAGAGGAATAAGGGCTCGGCAAAAAGGGGCAAGTGCACCCTCCCCCTCCACCAACTTTAATTAAAAGCCAAATTTGATAAAAGTAAACAACTGAGGCATTTATTGCAGCCTGCTGAAAAAAGTCTTTAAAGCCTTTCAAAGGCATTAAGATTGCTGAAAAATAAGTTGTTTTACGGAGTTCCGAGCGACCCTCTCTCCCTGTACCACTTAGCTGAAATCTCGAACTTTATTTTGAATTCCTGTTCTTTTTTGTCTTCCCCGCCACTCCTAATATAACAAAATCTCTGGGTTCACTACTAAATTTAATAGTAATTTATGTCTGTCGATCCGTTCTGGATCTTGTGCATTTGGCACCGAGAAGCCAAACCAGAAGAAAGAAGGGCTTTAAGAACTAGATGGAAAACTTTAAGAATAACAAACTACAACCGGTGACTCAAATTTCGACTTAAAAAATTTGACATTTTTTCATAGCTGTTTTGTTATAGGCTAAGTCGTTATAGGCTGTATCGTTATACGCTGTTTCTGTCTAGCTTCTGTCGGACGCTAGACAGAAACGATATTGTGAATTAGTCACGAGTCGCCATTTTGTGTCACACAGTTCTGCACGTCATTTGGTATTTAAAGAGCGGCCTGACAGTCTTTAGTGCAATCATAGCTACAAACTCTAGGCTTAATTTATTAATAACTTACCCCATCCGGATTGTATTTGGATAATACACCCCCTGTCTTGAACTCATCTAGCATATCACTCAACTTCTTGTTGGAATCTAAGAAGAAGAAAAAAAGGAAGAAAAAATGTTTCTTAGCTATTTTCTTAAATGCTTGAACAGACAGACAATAAAGAATTACAAATTTGAAAATTTTTTGATAATTGATTTGTACAGTTCAAAACCTGAAAATCATGTAAGTTAAACATTTTATGCAAAGGAAACCAAACAATACAAAGAAAACCAACTTGAACGACTCAAATTTCTATTACGTGCGTTCAAAGTCCAAGCATACGTGCTTGACTGTCTGTATAGATTTTCATTAAAATTGTTGTTACTGGATTATCCTAGCTTTTTTTAATAGGGATGACAGCATGCTCTAAATTGACTTCCCTAAGCTGGAAGAGGTGCACCTTTCAAATATCTACAGTTTGGCTGTTTTAATTCCATTAATGCCTGCATGTTCCCACTCTTCCTGCCCCTTTGCTAACACTTTAAACTTTGTGCTACTTCTCGGCTGTCCCGCAAGGTGACGTCCTTCCCCATTTCCGGCAACTTTGCCTGACATTTTTCCCCCCTTTGAGAAAAACAAGCGTGGTTTTTTTTTTTTTTTTTTTTTGCTGTTTCAGTTAGCACCGGTAATGATTTTGTTTGCCATTTTTCCCCCGGTTTTGTGGCGGTAATTTGTCATTTTTGTACATTCTGTTTGCTAAAAAAAAAAGACTGTTGACCAACTGTAGCCTAACTTAGAAGTTCTGTTGCAAGTTTTAAGTTTTACGAATGGCTAAATTGAATGACAAAACACACTAGTACTATTCAAAGTGTAAAGCGAACTTTTACACAAAGTGTTATTTTCTTAATCTTGTACGAAATGCGTAAATTAGAAGAAAATTAATATTCTGCCATTAAAAAAAAAAAAAAAAAAAGCTGCATTTATAGTGGGACTACTTCACAGAGCCAGGCCGCAGAAATCTGGCAAAACTATATTTCATTGTGATTAGTAAAAAAAACCTTCATGAAGTAACTGGTCCTTTGTTGCAAGTTTTTGTTCCATGTTTTGTTGTGAACCGGTTGCATATTGCATAAGCTTCCGGTTTTGATTTAATTTAATTCGTGACGGCAGAATCTTAGAAAATCTTATAAAAATTTTTCAGCAAGAAAATATACTATAGTAAACAGCATTTCACGCAAGCTACTACGCCAGGTTGCTGCAGCCAATGAAAATGATTAGTGCGTGGTTTTACATAAACGGTAAGCATTCTCATTGGCTGCAGCGACCGGGCCGCGCGGCCAAGTCGGTCAATGCGCGGGCGGCCTAAGAAAAGATCCTTTTGGTACTATATTTGTTTTTAGCAACTAGAATATCAAGCGGGTATTCCTTTGTTTTTTTCTTAGTTGGATAAGTTTGTCACGAATTTTATTGTAGTACAAAAAAATATATGACGTATCGCCCCATATATTTTTAAAGTTTTTAATTGTATTGGTTGTCACTGATAGTATAAAACCAGGTTTGGTTCACTCTTGTCGTTGGGAGTGGGCTTTAAGTTCGTGTTAGTTACCTCTCTCCAATAACCCCCCCCCAAAAAAAAAATCACCCTTAGTTTAGTGAGCTTTGTTGAGATGTGGGGGGGGGGGGGAATTGAGGCTTAATGGCGCGTCGACAACGTGGTCATTAGCGCCAACCTCAGTCACAGTGCAGTGGTCCGGGTTGCCACTGCACCACACATTACAGAGATGTCCTGCACTTTCAGGGGGTGGGGTGGAGTAGAGGACAAATGAAATAACTGCATTTTATTGATTTAACTTTCGGGATTACGTTTTTTCTGGAGGGGGGGGGGGCGTGGCTGGGGGAATGGAATTGGTTGTACGTAAAGGGAGTTTGTGAATTGACGTTTGGTGCGTAATGGACTTACGGCGAAACAACACGAAAGTATTCACTCATGCACGACTAAGAGTAATTTTTTTTTTAGTTTTTGCTAGTAAAAGTCTTTCTATTTGTAGTCAAGACAACCAATTTGTTATTTTGCCTTTCCTGATTGTCCACGTCATTTGATGTGATCATACTTCAATTGTTTCAGGCGTATGAATAGATGCACAGAACGATGATAATTATTTTTGCTTTGCAAAACGGGCTTAAAACTACAAACAGCAAACAAATAAACAGATAAAATAATATGGAACAAACCAATAAATAGATCAGCAGGAAAACAAAAAGATCAACAGACAATCAGATAAATAGGTTGTTTCGATCAGCCATGACAATGAAACCAATTTCATCAGGCACTAGAGAAAGACCAATACTACTTTTAGCCGATCTGATCGGTTACGTGCACCGAAACATTTTTCTGGTGCCTATATCCAACCAATCTCAGAACCTGGTTTGTTCATTGCCGTTATTTAAATAAAAGTAGGTTTAAGCCTAGATTATAAAACGTATACGAACGTTTAATATTAAATTGTATTTGGTTGGTTTTGTAGCATTTGATGTAAACTAATTTTGTTTACAATATCAATTAAAAATTGTATCCTACAAATTTACTGTAAGAATTTAACCAGAAGATGCTTCAACTTTACTTTAAAATGGCGCAAACCGCATGCCTTTATCTCATCTGGTTCCGAAGTTATGGCAAATTTAATTTTTGAAGAGATTGATCGCCTTGTGCTGGATGAAACCTCAGTATCAGTAGGCACTTTCGTGGCCGATTCCAAAACGGTACAGATAATACCGATACCGAAGCTGACATTGTTCAATCCCTATCAAGTAACATCTCGTCTTTAAGTACTGATATTCCAGTTGTCTAAGATCTAAGTTACAGACGCTCTGTGTCATTTTTTGCCAACGGTTTCTTTATTAAGTTGACAATTTTTTTCAGCAATGGCGCCACCACACAGTCAGTTTCGTCCAAAACTTTATGTCGAACCCATTTTTCGTGGCAGTTCAAATAAACTCGGCGGAGTTAACAACGCCAGAAGTTCGTAGTTCAATGATCCATCCAGTTGTTGGTGCTGCCCTCTAACGTGGTTAGAGCAGAGAAAAATTGAATTAACCGACGGAAAGCAGCGATGCACTCAACCCCTCAAGCCGTTTTATAGTTCCTCTTCTTTTTTTTCCCATTTCTCATTTTTCTTTTCTTATTTCTCTAGTGTTGAGCGCAAATTCGTTTATTATGAGGTTATAAGGGGAACTGACACGAGTGTTAGGGAAGGTCTTCCTGCATACGTTTTTAAATATTTACACATTTCACCGCCACTCCCCAAGTTGTAAATCTTTTACGTTACCATTCCACACTTAAAGAGAATTCTTTCGTGTTCTAAAAATTTGAACAAAGACTCGGTTTAGGGTTTGGCATCAATTAGTACAGTAGAGGCCTCTCGAAATTGTATAGGTTACTGAGGTAATGTACACTTGTTTTATTTGTTGTGCGAGTTTTAATTCAAAACCATGCCTTTTTGAATTATTTCCAAGTCATAAAAGAATTTATTTCTGCGGCCTTAAAGAGAAGAGAGAAACAAATTCTATGAATCCTCAAAATATGGTTATCACGTGTAAATCCAACGACGGTTTTTGGCAAAGGATCGCTAAGCAGCTACGTACGCAACCAAAATCACGCGGGTAATTACAAAAATTGAGAGGAAAAAAATTATTTCTGGTTGCCACATGCATTAAAAAAAAACGTTTCTCGGCCTCTCCGAATTTTTTTTTTTTAATTTGAGGTAACTTTAATTAATTAATAAGTGCCGAGAGTATTTTTGAAGGGCGGGATAGAGGGAGTAAATGCAAAAGCCTGCTGAGATACGAAATGCGAGTAATTAGATTTTGACGTGGTCGCATCATAGAGGAAACTTAAAAAATTACGAGGGGCCTTCAAAACTGATATGGGAAGCTTAAGAGTCCGAAGTGACGTTGCTTCGCTGTTCAAATTGGGAAATAAGGACAATACATAGCAAGAGTATAACAGCCGTAATGGAGGTAGTGAATGTGACCCGGTTCCCACCTACCTCATCGCTCAAACAGTAATGTTAAGCAACACTCATTTTGAGTAAATGTGTATGTATGCATATACGCATGTAAAGTATTACTGTACGTATGATGTATGTATGTGTGATGCTGGTGGTAAACGCTTTGTAATGCACATCCACCCAGGTTTTTTTCCTTTTTTTTCCCTAAGCCATTATACTTTTAATTCAGAGAATGTTGGAAGTCGTTTCTCTTTTTCCAGTTAGCGGCCAGAAACACGTTCACTTGGAAAGTTAAGTTTTGATTGGAGTTAATGAGCCCATAGCATCCTGTGAATAATCATTGGTATATCCTGAAATTCGGTATATTATACTTTTTCGAACAATGGTTTCCGGCCCACAGAATAAACTGGACATCAAAAATTAAAATGATGTAATGTTTCATTTACTCCCAATTTACACACACGAAATATTTTACCACACCCATTAAAATGGTGAGTATATGAATTTAAGGGTAGCGATTCATTCTCGCCTGAAAGAATAGGTGTTTTCAAAGAAATCCTCAACTCGTGGCTAAGTTTACAGTTGCACACTAAAAAAGTGTTACGTCATTGGGATGATTCTCTAAAAAGTTCGGAAGCAACTACTGAACCGATCAGTACATCAATTTATTTCAACAAATCTCGATAGAAATAATAATAATAATAATAATAAATTCATTCATATAGCAAAGAAACTGTATCGGACAGAGAAGGGAGCGCATCTTCCACTTATACCAGTCCGAAATTAAAGGAGCAGCTCACATGAATAAAAAAAAAACAATAAAAACATAGAAAAAGAAATAAAAATGCAGGTTAAATCATCCTAAGTCAAATGTACAATCTTAAAAACACTTATTAATAAAATTTAAAAAAGAATAAAAATTTGTTGCAGATGCAATCGGCATGGCAAGGACCTGAGGTTTGCTAACTGCTAATCGACATAAAACTAAAAATTATGAATTACAAAAGTTTAAAAGTTTAAATGAAGACAATGGCTCGGCTTTATAGGAAGGGTTGATGGAATTAGGTTTGGGTCACGAATGACTTACCACCAAGGTTAGACCTACCAGGGACACGATGGTCCCCGATGGCATCACCAAACGTGAGGGACAAGTGAAGGGAAATGCCGGGTGTCATTGTCAATATTTCTTTTATAACAATAAAATAATGTATCACACAGCTTGGCCAAGCCAATTGTCAATCCTAATGTATAAAAAACAATAATACTAATTCACCACGGCCACAGTGGTCAGCACAGAAGGGTTGCGAGCCCGATTATACCATACCAATCATTAAGTAGCGAAAAGTTATATTGGTCTTTTAAGGAAACGATCAACGTTCTCAGTGATTCGCGCCTGAATCCCACTTCAGAGTCTTTACATACCATACTAGCACGCAGTGCATTCCAGATTGGAACAATGCGAACTGAAAAAAAAAATGTTTTCTGCAGTCAAGTCGTGGACTTCCAAGGATTTCCACGCGTAAAATGTAAACTAGGGGCCAAATCGAAGAAAGGAAGATCAACTGTAGTCAGATTTCGCAAGATCTTAAATGTCAGAATTAAATCGCGGTGTAGCGTCGAAGTTCAACGAGCTCTAGACCTGCTCGAGTCAAGCGTTCGATGTGATTTACCTGGCGTAGCCCCGGAAGGCTCTTAGTAAATCTTCTCTGCACTGACTCAATCAGATCGATGTCTCTGGAGAGGTACGGCGACCAAACAGGCGAAGCGTATTCCAGGAGAGGGCGGACAAAGACCTTGTATGCCCAAATCTTAGTGTGGAAATTTCAAGAGGTGAAACACCTATTGATCATAACAAGCCATCAAAAGGCCGCAGTTGAAACCTTGGAACAGTGCAGAGAAGACTTAAGGTCTCGGGTAAACCATATACCCAGATCTCGAATTTCATCGACGAAAGGAAGAGCACCACCATCTAAAAGGTAATTAAAATCAGAGTTCCCAGTTCCGTATCGAATTGACTGGCATTTTGAGACAGAAAGTGGCAACTGCCATACTGCTGACCAGCAGATAACATTAGAAACTTCCTTCTGAAGTGGGGGCGAGGGACCAGGTGAGACAATCTCCATCCCGATTTTAAAGTCACCTGCAAATTTTGCGCCATATGGTGATGAAGTGGTCACACAGAGGTCATTCACATAGATAAAGAAAAGAAGGGCTCAGAACCGAGCCCTGTGGGACTCCACTCGGCACACTTACCGCTTTGGATACCGTATGTTCGATTTTAACCTTCTGAGATTGATAACTCAGAAAGGCGAACAGCCAATTTAAAAGAGGACTAGCAATGCCACATCCGTACAGTTTAGCGAAAATCTTGCGGTGGACAACTGATTCAAAAGCTTTCTTAAAATCGAAATATATTACATCACTCTTTGCACCAATATCCAGCGCATCAGTCCATCAATCAAGCATACTTAGGAGCTGGTGTTTAGCCTGATCGGCCTGGTAGAAATCCAAATTGGCCTGGTTTAATAATAGATGTCTCCGTTAAGTAAGGCATTAAGGTATCTCTAATAATACCTTCCATAATCTTACACACCACGCATGTAAGTGCGATAGGTTTGTAGTTTTCTGGGTTTGATGATGAACCCTTCTTAAAGACTGGTATAACAATAGCCATTTTCCACTGTTCGGGAAGTAGTCCTTGATCAAAGGATAAGGTAAAGATTTTAGAAAAGGGATAACTAATTTCGGCTGCTATTTGTTTAAATAGGAATGCTGAGAGGCCATCCGGATAGCGTGAAGTACTAGGTTTCAGTTTTGTTATTGCTGAGAGAACAACTGACTGTAAAAAAAAACTTACTCACAACTGTTTTGCGTATATTGATTCTGTGGCAATGGTAAATTTTGGTTACCAGCATCACGAATGCTATTTGATGAAAAGATACTGCTTAGTAATTCAGCCTTTTCCAGGTTATCAACCAAGAAGCCGCTAGGGCCATTAAATGGTGGTAAGGATCGGACAGACTGGGTTTTTTTTTTACAATAGAATTTGAAGAGGGATGAAGTGTTTCCGCTCATGATGACATGTTCTTCCCTTTTCTTGTGCCACTCCTCAACAGAGTCTGAATAATTTCTTCTAATAATGTTGTATTCCCTAAGGGCCTCTTCACTACGGTTAATTTTAAATCGTTTCCAAAGTTTAAGTTTTCTATTTCTTAACTTAATCAAAAATCGAGGAAGAGTGCGATTTTGAGTTCGAGGCTTTTCCACAAGTGTTCTACAGAAACTTAAATGGTTATTCATGATCTCTAAAAAACAACTCCAGGTGCTACAAATATTTTGATTACCCGTAAAAATAAGATCATCCCACTCCACCACACGTAGTGAAGCCCTAAGTCCCAGGTAATCTATCTTACTTTGGGTGGTTGTGTCTAAGACAGTGGTTCCAACTGCTAAAATTAAGTTTGAAGGAGATAACACAATGATCACTACGGCCAAAATGAGGTCCCACAACCAGATAAAAAAAAAGTCGATTATCATCTGTGAAAACCAGATCAAGAATATTTTTCCCATAAGTGGGCCTATCAACAAGCTGTGTTAGCCCCAAAGGGGCCATAAGATCAAGAAAAAGTCTATGGTGTGGGTCACTAGCACAATTTAATTCCCAGTCAAAGGTGGACTGGTTGAAGTCGCTGCAGACATCTATCACTGCTTCGTCCACTCTACTATCAGGCAGATAGCAAAGGATAAATGAAATGTTTAATTTGGGCATTGTAATAACTAGTCCCTCAACCATGGACTCAACATCCATCAAAACCACTGGTAACTCCACCCTATGCAAAATCAACAACCCGCCACCACGACTGCCATGGTCCCGTCTCGCAACCCCGTACTTGTTTTGGTCCACCACCATTGTATTTGAGAAACCACAGTCGAGCCATGTCTCCACAATGAAGATAATATCATAACAGTCGCTTTCAATCATGGCATTAAAACTACCAATATTTCTGACAACACTTCTCGCATAAAAAAAGGCACATGATAAAAAAAAACCTCTCGTTGAAAATCTGCCCACTTCGAATCCAGCATACACTGAAGAACAACCTTTCCCCATGCAGTGAGATGCAACTTGTCTCTAGCAAGAAGAGTGTACTCATGAGTGTAGTCAAGAGTGTATTCATGATTTTACAATCTAATGATACGAATGAAAAGTTCTGGTCGTCACACATCCTCCTAATAAGATTGTTAGTGTACATTACCAACAGGTCCAGCTCTTTATTTTCTTGTCTCAGCCTCGGGAACAATCCGACAATAGTAATACAGGTGGCTGGGCATGCACTCTGAAACGCGGTACAAAAGTCTGATAGATACAAAGCAATTCTGTTTGGAGGTAATTTAATTCGTCCCTGCACATATCACAAAGGCTTCATTATGGTTACTTAACTTTAACAGCTCCGGTAATTTAGCAGGCAGTTCCTCAACAATCAGGCTGGGATATGTAAGTGTGACAGATTCAATATGGCTACTGCCGCACAAATTTCGCACATTTGAGTCTCCTATAATTGTTGATCTTGTGATCCAAGGTTTGTTAGTGTCATACTTGAATTAATTTGTTCGTCGTTTTTTGGTTCGGAAGCCTGACCATAATGTCCTTTACGTGAAGGTTTTTCATTTCTTGCTTGGTTCTTACAATTACAAAATGAGGACACATTTGTGTTAGGATCACGTGTCTCATCGAGAAGTGTGTCATTATCAATTGAAGCCCTACGATCGGTTGTCTCAGGTATATTTTTCACGAGTTTCACACTGTATTTACTCACTGGAGGATTATTATTATCATTTGATGAACCTGGGTGGCTAACACCACTATGCGTGGAATTGGGAGGGGTAGTGCCCCTACTGTTCTGCTTTTTTCTAGCTCCTCTTCTAAATGCAATGTTTTTCTCCATTGCTTGGTTAACTTTAATTCCATTGTCGTCAACAATATCCTCAGTAGCCTGAAATTTAACTGTGTCTATGTGTGCATACCGGATTGACAGCTTACGATTTCCCGTAAGATTTAACTCTACTGAGAGAGTTGCAATCTCACCTGTTCCTGTAACACTCAACTCAGGTACTACCATGGTTGGATTATTTGTTATTTTTTCATTACAGGATTTAACTTGCCCCTGTAGCAGGTCTCCGGAGATACTCTCTCACCCGACTTACTCACTGTTTCCTTTTGCGGGGGGTTGACCCTCCTGAATGTTCTTGGTGTCGACGGCCACTTACGGTCCGGCACCTACTTGTTGATTGTCGCCATCTTGATGGTGTTCGTCTTCGGTTCCATCTTCCGCATGACATTGCGCGTCAGTTGGGCGATAAGTCTGTCCTCCTGTCCGGTGTTTTTCAATTTTTGCAGGAGGTACAGATGTATGACAAGATTTAGATTAGGGGTTTGAATAACATCTCTGTAATGTGTGGTGCAGTGGCAACCCGGACCACTGCACTGTGACTGATGTTGGCGCTAATGACCAAATTGTCGACGCGCCATTAAGCCTCAATCCCCCCCCCCCATACTCTCCAATTTAGTACTAAGTCTTCCCGCCAAATCCTCGATGTACGAATCAAGAATTTCCTTTAGTTTGTCAAAAAAATTTGTCGACCAGTTTTCAAAACGTGACTTAAAAACTGAGAACTTTGCCTCTAGCGAGGTCATAATGTCCAGTGAAAGGGTGTCAACTTTTACTTTTATGTCGGCCACATCCAGGTCTTTCTCCAACTCAAAGTTCCCAAATTTGTTCAAAATCCTAGAGGAAAGTTCGTTGATTGATGTGTTAAGCGTTTTGTCGCAGGAAACGCACGAGGAAGAAATTTCGGCTGGTGGCTTCCCTACTCCTCTCACGTCAGAATTAGTGGGGGTTTGAAAGGAGTCAAAGTAGAGTGTTTTTTGACGATTTTCATCCTCCAGGTCTGGATTATTTCAAAAGTATTGTAATTTCAAAGCACTGTCTACGGAATCAAGATGTTTCTCCATGGTACGGTCAAGAATCCTTTTCTCACAAAAAAACTTATTATCAGATTTTCATACGTGAAATACGTGAAGAAACGCCACAATCATAATACGTAATGCACTGTATTCTGATAACTTTTACAGATTTGAAGTTCGTAGGGGAAAAGGCTACATTAAGCATCACACGCACGCAAGAATGGACTCACGCACACAGAAAGTGATGTCATAGCCAAACCACAAACCGGAAATGACATCATAGGTCCTCAGATGACGTCACTTCCGGTCACACGACTCAGAAGACATCACTTCCGGTCCCATACCCAGTTGACGTCACTACCGGCCACGTATTCCCTGATCAGACTTTCCCGTCACCACTTCCATACTTGCCCCGAATGTCGACCCCCCCCCCACAATGTTGTCCCCCAGATGTCACCCCCAATGTCCCCCATAACCTCATCCCCTACAACATTGCCCCCCCCCCCAGATTTCGTTCCCCAGATGTTCGGGGTAATGACGTCATGGGGGGGGGGGACAAGAAATGTGGTTATGATGTCACAACGGGGAGGGCTTGACAGCTAGGGTGGTCCAAAAAAAAAGTTCACGAGAAAATGTTCCCCACAACCTTGCTTTTGTTTTATGCCAGCCAACTATTACTTCTCCCAAAATTCAGCCTGATGTCACGGTCAGGCTATTTTTATCCATAATATGCATTAAGACACATGCAGAAATATCACAGAACCTTTGTATCAAGGGCAAATATCACACAAATACAGATTTTTTTTGTAATCAAAGATTAATCTCCTTTAATCACGAACAAAAACACATAAAATTATGCTAAACCAAATACGTTAATATTACAGGTTGGGCCGCGAAAAAAAAAAGTGTGCTTCTCAGGCCCCTTGCTGGTGACCTAATACCCTCCTGGTTAAAAAATTTTATTGGACATTAAGGCGACTGTGTTATTGTTTTGTGTTTCGAGCATTTTAAGAACGAAATACGAGACAAATACCTTTAATGCCATGTCAAACTGGAAGCATTTTCTTAAACTATCATATAGTTGGGTCGGTGGGGGGATTCGAACCGGCATTCACTTGGTTTGGAGACGAGGACGCTGACCATGGGCTGTTGCTGCTCGCTTTGCTCGGGGTCCCCTGGGACCCCTCACAAAGCTCGCGTTGCGCATTAGGACTTAGTTTTTTGTCTTCAGTAGCCGTCCACTTAAAGGGACGTCAGGCTATAAAGGGTTATACGGCTCTATATATGTGTATAGGACTTTGTTTTTATTACAAATTGTTTACTTTTTAAAATAGCAAAAATGTTATTTTGAAAAAAAATTGCCAAAAGAAAGAACTTTTGAATTATGAAATAAAAATAAAAATAAAAAGCCTGGTCACCGGGTTACTTTTGTAAATTTAGAAAATGCTGGAGAAGCAATGAACTTTTTTCACGGCCTTAGTATTTGGATTATTTAGAATACTCAATACACTTTAGACATTCAGTCAACGTTGCTGTCGGTTTTCTTCATAAGAGACGTCTTCGAACAGGAGGTCTTACTGTGGCGCTGCACTAGCTGAAGGAGGTATTGTTTCGCTCTTTATTCTTCATTGCGTTGCATTGTACTTATGCATTAAAGCAATTACCCTTTCAGCAGAGTCGTTAACGACTGTCATTGCTGATGCTATCGTTTCAAATTCCTGGTAGCAATCCATTTTCTAGGATTCTTCGCTAGGAACCTTGGACCTTCTCTTTTCCACTGAACTGGAGATTGTCAAAGATCACACTGGCTCTCTGGGTAATGCAAGATGCTAGTGCTGGCCAGTAAAGGACTGGTGGGGTAGTTTAGGAACTCAGGGGAACGGTCAATGCATTTCAAAGATTTAGTGGGTTGAGGAAGCTGAAGGTTTGCTACCATGTTTTCACATCAGGTCCAATTCAGGTCAAACACTGACAGACCGGCCAAAATTTCAAAAAAATACCAGTGGTACTGGTTAAATATAGTTGTGGCAACAATCGCCACGTCAGTATTTCAGTATTTACGAAGTCACTCGATCAACAGTAGGTCAATGAGTGGAGCATTGATCGGAAGATGGGCTTCATGCCGGAACTGCACATATACGAGGCTTACAAAGAGTGCCATCTCCTTGGCAGTTAGAGAGAATTGCTCTTGGAAATAAATATTTTTATGCCATAGATATCTTTGGCCAACCAGCGTGTGTGATGTAGTGCCCCAGGTGCCCGAAAGGAAACAGTCACTCCTTCTGCAGTTTCTGCGCCACAGATCAAGCAGAATAAATAGGCTGTATCAGTATGGCTGAGTGGTAGGACTCCGGCCTTTGGATTCAAAGGTCGTGGGTTCGATTCTCCACTCAGGCAGTCTGACATTTAAGTCCAAAAGGCAACGTAAATAGGTTTGCATCCGTATTTATTTAACACTTATCGAGCCCAGTTGGCTTTCTGTCCCGTTTATAACAGATCAAGCAGACATTGATTAATTCCTGTTAAGTTCTGCTCGAAGGCGGATGTGTGTTGGTCAGCAACCATTTCGTCCGAAGCAATCTCGTAAATAGTCTTGCCAATGGCAGGCCACTTTTGCCTGAATGAGAACATGAGAACATCTGGCCCTCCACTTGCTGCAAACAAGGTGCTAAAAACACTTGACAATACCAGTTCCATAACATGATGGTGATGGCTGCAAGCAACCCAGGCTAACTCTTTCACAATTGACTCTCAAATGAAACTGCATGCATCGTTCTTCAAACAAGTCTTGCTGTTAATGGTGTCATTTGGCCGATTTTGACCTTCTTAATTTGAAATTTACTTCTAACCCAACTCCAATCCTCACCCTGTATGATGATGCCCACAGCCAGTCAACCTGCAAGCGAATGTCAGCCGAGCCATACAAGAACCAAAGAAACTGAACCGCAGTTGGCTGAGTATCAATCTTATGGTTAAGATGATGAGGGGATGTAAAAATCTTACGGCTAATCCGCCATGCTGCTGCCAGGAAGTTAAAAGAATTCTATCAGCAGAATAGAAGTATACGATATTACACCCTTTCCGAGTGCTGAGAGCTAACAACGTCTAGACGTGTAGCGTCGACATTGTTCAGTCTCAGCACGAGGTGCGTAGCTATTGTTCATTAATGCGTCAACCATTGTAGTGCTGAGAGCCGATCTCCCAACCTGCAGTGCAGGGAGATCGGCTCTCAGCACTGTGCGTTCTTGTTTCATTGTTGCGCTCTTGCATCATTACATTTTTAAAAGAGGACTGAGATGCAAAAAGCGAGTAATAAACGCAGATGCAGGTAATAGCGGATGCATTCATGATTATTTTACACCGGCAATACATAAATTTAAAAAAAACGTAAAGAAATCATTTATTATTTAAGTGTCAGCACAGCAAATTAACGAATTCGTAAATTATACACTGGCCATTGGAATGGTATTAATTGCACAAACCAAAATAAAAAAAAAATTAAAAATATTAACCAAGTATTTCTTATTTAAATGGCATGATCCACAGTAAATTAACGAGTGCATCATGCGTTTTAAGACTTTAAAATGCTAGTTTGATAATTGAATCATTTTATAGGCTACTTAAAATTGAAAATAGCGTTGCAACCTTCATTAAAATTAATCATTCCACCAGAAAACAAGTGTCGTAACTGTTCTTTATTACTACCATCGTCTTTGTGCTGCTTCACATGATAAGCCAATATTGTCCGTATTGTCTTCATCATGGTTACTCGATAAGTCAAATAGACCCTCAAACTCCATAACTTGTTTAGCCATATCAAAAAAAAAAGAACAAGAAAATGTGGCTCCACCTGCAGTAATCACCGAACACGAGCACACGCATTCACCGAGCGCGAATTGAATTGAATTTTTATTTACGTGAGTCTAAGGACCTTAGTCATACACTCAACTCTAAACTTAATCCTAAACCGTAAACCTAACAACCGAACCAACACCGGCCAACACCAACTTTACACCAACCAACGATTACAGCTACACAAAGGCTCAGTAGTTACCCAACTAACCAAAGACACCAGTCCACCTCCATCAGAGTGAGTAGGAGATAGCAGCACCGAGCGCGACCAAACGCAGCCAACAATACTCGTCTGACTGAGAGGCAAAAATCGGGTAATAAAGAGGATATCACCCGCTTTCCTCGTGCTGAGATCCAAACAATGTCTCGACGCTGCGCGTCTCGACATTGTTATCGCTCGGCACTCGGAAAACGGGTAATATCCTATACTTATCACGCGGCATACTAAGCGTTGTTGGTCCGTAACTCTTCGGAGATGATTAGGAGCCATAGGACCTTAGGGCAGATGACTGGGTGCAGTTAACACTCGCTAAAACCCTTTGACCCCGTTTAAGGAGATGATTAGAAAAAAAAAAAGAAAAAGACGAATTAATGACTTTTTCAAATAAATTTGTAAATATATTTATTTAGTTATTTTTATGTTGGCAAAATTCCGTCCCTGGTTATGCAGATTTATACATTTGGCCTTGTACTATAGTTCAAGTCTCCCCTCGTTACAGCTGATATGTCATGGTATTGGCTGTCATGTGGTAATCTAGTGAGCCTCAGTTACTGACCGCGTTGGCCTGTCACATGACCATTTGTACTGACAACAATCGCAAGCGAGAATTAATATGGGATGCAATGTCAGTGCTTTCACGCCTCTTTCTAAGGATTTCATTGTACAATCAAAAAATGTCCCTCTTTCCCGCTTTTGTAAAAAAAAAAGTTCCCCTTAATATTTATTTTACGTACTACGTTAATTTAACATTTTCAGTTCAGTTATAGTGTTTGGAAACGGAGTGTGGACCAAGGAAGTGTCAAAAAAGTGACATACTATTATCTTTTTTTCCCCTTTGCTCGTTTAACATTTTTATCTCAATTGAAGTGTTTCTTAACAAGACGAAAACTCCTGTTCTTTTAATTATGAACAGGGGTGCGATAGCGGTAGGCCTAATAGCGACACCAAAGGCCAACAAGCAGTTCCCGACAGTTTGGTCCTAGTTGTATTTTTATCACGTAAATTCTTGATGTATTAGCTTCTCAGCGAGTTAATTGTGTGCTGTTAGACTAAATTCAGGCAAAAGTAAGCAAATATTGAAAATAATTTTTCATCCGGAAGGTAGCCGATGGCATGAAGCGAGCGTTGTTTACAAGTTGAAAACTTAAAAGCAAATAATACATGGTTAGATCTGTGACCGCTGCATCGCTTTCAGCGTTGTTATGTTAGGGCGCATTTACGCAACGAGTCTTTGCATTCTCGCCGAGCTAGATCATCTGAAATTCCAACACGGCGGCAGTTTTCGTTCTGCCAGCTAGCAACAAAAAAAGGCAATAATGTGAGTTCGGAAGCTACTGGAAACATTGTTTCGTCACGAGGAATTCGTTATCTTATTGTCACTGATGATAAAACTGCAAGCTTAAATGATATGGATTTAACTGATCCAGGTAGCGTTGTTTCCATGGTGTATGACCGTTTCGCCGATTCCCCTTCCGCCGAATAATTTTTTTTCTCCAAATTACGTGCCTCGCTCGCGTTGCCACGCTCACTGCGGCTAAACATATAACACCAGAAACCACAACTAATCACAAATTCGTATTCGAATTAGGAATGAATCTTTAACTTCTCCTACGTCAAATTCCCCTTTCCTACATCTTTCTCTGCCCTTTTTAGGCCGTTTTTATCCGTACGGTTGTTTACTAATAACTTCAAAACGAACAGTAGGTGAGTCAGTCGGTGCCAGGGTAGATCTGTCTCCCGCGCATTTTAAGCCCAACCACAAATCCGTGCGACCTCTGTGAGCGGAGTTATTAAAAAAAAAACCACACAACCACGAAAAAAGCCATGCGACGGCCCCCCTGAACTTTTTTTTTTTTTTAACAAAAAGGGTATTTTGCGAAAAGAGCAGGGGCATGCCCCCGCCCCCTTATGTGCACGCCACTGAGACAAATTTGTGGCTGTTGGCTTGGAAAAACCTGAGCCTGGCCTCCAACTTGGTTTATTATAATTTGACTATAGTCTTAGTTCTGATTTTGGTTCTGATTTCGGTTGTGATATTCGTTATTGTTGCTGTTTATTTTGTACATTTGCTCTATTTTTGGACCTTTTATGTCTTTGTTTTTATCTTTATTCTGTTTAGTGGTTATTGGCCACTTTTTTTTTTCTTTTAAAAATATAGCATATTCGTCCCTTTATAAAAAGTATAGAGGAAAACAAGCCCCACAGTGAGAAGCATACGCTAGAAATAACGTAGTATAGTAAGGCACCGTTATGCGCTTGCGCTTCGTCTGAGTGGCATAATCCCGATTCGAAATGGCAACCCAATCCGTCCCCAGATCACAGCCGTAAAGACGGTATCGATACGCTCCTCCACCGACCGTATCGATAAAGGATGATATGCCAGTGATATGACAGAAGCATAAAGGGTGACAGGACCTACGACATGCTAGGCCGGGAAAGGAGTGGATATATCGATACACGCGTTATGTCAGTGGCCTGGGGACGGACTGGCTTATGAATTCCTGTACGGGTCACACCACTCCGACGAAACAAAGTTCCATAGAACTGGCTCATACTGATGAATTTCGTTATTTGGGTTGTTTTCCTCTTTCCTTTATATAATTTACTGCGATTTGAATATGTTTATTTACTACCTTCATTTGCGAAGTATATGTCACTATTAATAAACATTCACGCAGAAAAATGCGATTGGCCTTAACTCAGCTGCCCTCAGCTCGACCGTAACTTGAAACGTTACGAACACAAAACAAGTTTAAGTATTCATACGCACCAGTCTAAGTATACTGACAACGAGGAACTCTGTTGTCATCAAAAAGACTGTTCGGGAAATATAGGACGAGGATACTGTCCGCTTTAACTGGTGTTTTTTTCCCAGACTAACGAAAATTAATGAACAAAAATACATCACTACGAATTTGTCACTTCCTTTCATTTCAACACATTTACGTCATCATGGTGACAGTCTAAACTAACATTTGTTATTCGGACAACCACCAAAGTTTCAACGATTCTTCCATAACTGTCAGGTCCGTTCAAAACCGTCTGAAAATGGTCCAACATTGGCGAGCTTTACGAAGAGGCATGGGTAGAAAAGTCGTGTTCGGACGCTGCCAAGTAGCGCCGTCCAACCCGCCCATCAAAGGCTCATGTTTTATGGAAAATTATTCGGTGGAAATTTATTTCCGGGCGAAGCAATGCGCTGATGACGTTGTGTTAAGCGCAAGTGAAGGCGGTCACGGTCGGTAGCGCCGCCGTCAATTCGAGTGACGATCAAATCGAGAACTAACGGTCCTCGGGGACAAGCGAATTTACGGAACGGCTCGTAATCACGTTTCTGTTTCGAAAATTGGAATTAGAACAGATCGTTATTTTGAGTCGAGGGTCAGCGCGGAAAGAAGGGCGCGACGGAAGCCATAGTCTTTAAGAGAAATCGGTGTTGACTTCCAATTAAATTTAAACAAAAGTGAAGTTGGCACCGAGACGTATTGTCAAGGAGCTCAACATTTTAAACTGAACGACGTTTTGATGTTTCTGTACAGACTGCACAGTCGCGTTATATGTGCTAGTCCGTTGTAAACGAAAGGAACATAAAGTAAAGGAAAACTGTGTCACCATTTAAAGGGACATACCTCCAAAACGTGACACGTATAATAAATTGCATATAAAACGTTTAATGCGCATAATGCGTATAATATATAAATAATAATAATAATATCATTATAGGTATAATAATGCGTATGAATTGTTATCGATATTCCGCAAGAAGTACATAGCCAATGCTTTATTCACCTACCTGTACCCAGAGTCCTTTGCTATATTAAATCCATTTTACAATATGGCGGCTAAAAGGTTTCATCGTGGTCTTTATGTAAACCTCAGCATGACCTTACATGTTAAACGTAAAACTTTGAAACCCTACAGTTTTCCCCAGAATTGAATTAGACTAGCGAAATTCTGTATTTGGGGTCATGTCGTAACTATTTCACAAAATAAATAGAAACAAATCGCTGGAAATAATACTAAGGAAAATTGGAAACAACCCAACAGCGAAAAACATACACTAGAAATAACGTAGTTCAGTAAGCCACCTTTATGCACTTACGTTTCGTCGGAGTGGCATGACCCGGATTCGAACCGGCTACCCAGTTCGCCCCCAGATCACTTGCATAGCGCCTTAGTCGCTATGGCCACATCCTCAACTGGCATAAAGATAACTCACTGAACCCGTTATTAAGGCCACAACCGTGACCAGGGCTCCATTCGACCGAATTCATTTGGCCATTGACAATGGAGAGGGAAGACAAATCATACACTCAAACGGCTCAATAAAGGAGAAATAAATAGAAACAAATCGCTGGAAATAATACTAAGGAAAATCGGAAACAAGCCAACAGCGAAAAACATACACTAGAAATAACGTAGTTCAGTAAGCCACCTTTATGCACTTACGTTTCGTCGGAGTGGCATGACCCGGATTCGAACCGGCTACCCAGTTCGCCCCCAGATCACTTGCGTAGCGCCTTAGTCGCTATGGCCACATCCTCAACTGGCATAAAGATAACTCACTGAACCCGTTATTTCTAGTGTATGTTTTTCGCTGTTGGCTTGTTTCCGATTTTCCTTAGTAACTATTTCACGGCATTAAATATCTTAACAACAATAATCGAACCATTTGGCCTCCACAGAATGGCCATTTGTTGTTATTGTTGTTGTTCTTGTTGTTGTTGTGGGACTTATGCTCTCCCCTAGTGATCAAAGCAATGAGCCAATTTTAAATTTTCACAGCCTAATAATAATCCAGGTGTTACGAAGACCCGGGGACTTTAAAAAAGTTATTTTAATGTGACTACAGCATCATTGTTGTCCTTGTTCCTGTTCAATGTTTTTGCTTTCACATATAAGATATGGATCACCGCAGTGAGTAGTAGTTATAGCCATCCTTTTTCCAACAATGGGGTACAGTAAGTGATTTACTGGATAGTTTTTTTCGTACGAGGAGCCACAATCGTCCGAGCCCGAAGGGCAAGGATGTTCTGGTCCGAGTACGTAAAAACGATCCAATAAATCACTTATACTGTACCCCATTGTTGGAAAAAGGATGGCTATAAGTTTCTTATTACTATACTAAAAGGCTGTTTTCGACGTTTGGTCATGTTTAGTACGGCCATTAAATGGTTAAATTGGTTTAACACGGCTTGACTTTTCATTGTTACAACGGAGGGAAGGCCGGCAACAATGAAACAGCACACGCATCTCCACGTATTCGCGCACTCGTCTATTGTTGTCCGTTCGTCCCTTCGATTTCCCTGCGCTTTGATCGGTTTTTGACGTTTGTATTTGTATTATGGCTAAATTCAGTGTTTCGTTGGGCGTTGACCAACTGTGTCTGTGTGACGAAGATGAAAATGAAGTTTTGAGCTAGGCTTTGGCTAAACTGGAAGGTGAACCAATTTTAAGAAACCAGGGTCAATCTATCGGCAATAATGCAAAACGTAGATTTTCATTTGTTAAAGAAAAAGAAGCATTGTTACAATAAGTATACATGGACACTTATTGCAACAATAGGTTGCATTTTTGTAACTGTACATATTTACTTACAGTATTGTTGCATTAAGTATACATGTATACTTATTGCAACACTAGGGTGCATTTTGTACTGCTCTTGCCATTGTGGTAATAATCCAATACGGGATTTATAAAAAAAAAAGGTTTTAAAAGGGTTTAACGAGCGTTAACCACTCCTGGTTATAAGGACTGTTTACAACAACAAAAATGGCAAAAGTATGGTAATAATTTTAAATATTTTAGGTTCGTGTTAGTTATTTTAATATTACGTTCACTTATTGTTGTTGTTGGAACTTTACGCCTTTATATCTCAATCGAATCAATACAACATGCTGATGAAAAACACAAGTTCTTACAACCGCCTCGTGTGATAACATTCAACGAGGAAAAGGCCACCAAGATTAATTCTATTAGCCAAGTTAATCGCACCGACCAATAGTTCGAAAGTTAAATGACAGCTAGAACATTGCTACTCGCGGTAGCAATCTTAAAGTTTTCATTTAACGTCCAAAGTATTATTCGGCGCGATTAGGATTAACCTTGACAGCCTTTTCCTGGTTGAATGATATCAATACCTCTAACAGGGCCGGCAGAAAGGGGGGTGCGAAGGGTGCGTGCACCAGGGCGAATCAGAGAGGGGGCGAATTTTTCGTAAAACAAAAATTATACTTTGTAATTCAGTTTGTGATTATTCGACTACTTGAATCAAAAACTATCTCCGCACCACTATGAAACAACAAAGACTGAGTGGTTTAGCATTGCTCTCGACTGAGCGTGATCTGTCCACAAAGTGTGACTACAAGTCTGTCATAAAACGTTGGGCTCGATTAAAAGCAAGAAAAATTGATGTAGGCGTGACCATGACGGAATAAAACAGGTGAAGGTAAACAAAAAAGAGTCTTTTTTTTTGGGGGGGGGGGAGGGGGGGGGACAAATTTTACTTGTCGCACCCGGGCAACAGAACACTAGCGCCGGCCCTGCCTTCAAAGGCTGACATTTGGCGGCTTCTCGTATACCAATTTTGATTTTGAGTGGATATTACTGCTCTCATAGGGCTGTGAACGTACAAACGGGTCATTACCGTCTTATTTTTATCACTTTGCAGCATACGTTTTTTATGGAGTAATTTTATGTCTTTAAATTTTCACACTGATCTTTTCCATATTTGTCGTTGCCCAATTAGCCGTTACGTCTTGCTTCACATGCTTAAGTTTCTTCACTTCCAGTTTTGCGTACGCTGTCTAACAAACTCTGATTTTCGTTTGCTTCGCTCACTCAATCAACGCATTTCCTTCAGTTGCTCTTCCCGAGGTTAATGTTAATCTACGCAGCGAAGCTGGAATTGTTCACTCAATCAGTTCTTTTGTTTATCCCTGTCCCTTTCCCTTACATTTACCACAATTTGCAAAGACTTCGACCACATCGGGATTTATCCTCAACATGACATATTTTAGTTGCTTACGGTTTATAGGCACATGTAGCTTTGGACTGTGAATGTACGAAAGGTTACACCGTCTTATTTTCATCTCTACCTTTTTTCTTGAGGGATTTTATCTCTATAAATTTCTACGTTGATCTTTTTCACATTTGTCATTGGCCAATTAGCGTTACATCAGGCAAACAGACATTTTCTTCGTTACTTTCTTCTTTCACATTTTGTCATGCAGAAATCGCTGGAGTTGTAACTAAAACATCAGACCGCAAAGCAACACCGTCTGCTTGTGGATGTTCGTATTGTTGCGTATCCATCATCTAAGGGCCATTATAGGTTTCTGTAGCGCAGCCAATAAGGATTTGAGATGGCGAGTTATGCTATGTCATGTGTCATCACTCTCTACTTTTGTTGGTATTTAGTTTTGGCGCGTGGTTGTGGTATATGCATACACCGATTGCTCAATAAAATCATTTTATTCCTTTTAAGAAATTTGTGGACACTGAGTCTAATGGTAGAAACCGTTTGTCTCTATCAGGTACCGTTCAGGAGATGAAAAAGGCGACGGACAGACGGACGCATGGACAAAGTCGTTGTTGCAGTCTTCTCATCTAATTCGGTTGTACTGAACTCTCACGTTGCCTAATCCGTTTGCCTCCGATAATTGATTCACTGAATAAGTCCTGTTACAACGACGAATTGAACGATAATTCTTTGAAACAGTCCTTTCAAACAATTTATTTTGCTATTATTACTGTATCTTCTCTACTTCTAATTTGTTATGTTATTATTATTAACTAGAGGAAGCCCGTGCTATGCACGGGGCCGGTCACATTCCCCGGTACATTTTCCCGACGACTTGTCAGATTGATCGACCACTCATGCCTGGTTCCTTTTTGGCTGCAGGTAGAGTGGGAGAGTGTACTTTCAATGCAGGCGCGAGGAGGGGAGAAGTGGTTTTCCTTTAGGCTTTCCTTTTAGGCCTCCGATATTATAATAAAGATAAACGAACTTTATTCTTATCGCATTTTCCAGTTATAGTTTCGAATACCACATCCCCAGCTGGTCCGTAGTCAGACATTTTTTGAAGGGGAAACTAAAAATGTGTACCCCCCCCCCTTCCAAGTACTGTCAATTTCGAGAATTGTACCCGTACTCGAATATACGAATTTGACTATTGGAATTCTTATTACGATAAATAACATATCGTCTCTCATAACATTACATAAATGTTCCAAAAATATTTTAAAACTTCTTATGTCTGTTTTTGCAATAAATTGATTAAACATCAAATTATTACGATACATGATAAATCCAGGGAATATAGTTGGAGGTGGAGAGGTATTTAAACCTATGACCTAATTTCACGTGGCTAGTTATGCCCATTTTTTGGATGAAGAGAAGAAAGAGTACATAAAAAAAACATAGCACTTTTAAAAAAAAAAGGAAATTTTGTAGCGTAAATTTATTACTGGAAAATAGTTGAAAAAGGTAATAGAATAAATTGGAATTAGATACAAAAACAAAATTGTCGTGCATTACGAACCGTGCCAACTAATAATTCCCCCCCCCCCCCCCCCATTTTCTTCAACCCTCTGACAGAAACAGTACTGTCAAAGTAATTTCGCAGAAGCCGTTGTTCTTTCCCACGCCTTCTCTCTAACCCCTAATTTAGGCCCAGCATCCGTATGGAGTACATGATCATGCAGATTCACCCATCCTTATTCAGCAAGCATGTTCCTCTTTAAAATTCATGCAGTTAAGGCAAATCAGCTTTCGTTCCTTGTAAGGTTGGTTCTCACCCCTTTACTATCTCCACTTTTCACTTCGTTTGCGGGCTTAAACTACGTCTTTGCGACGGGCGAACATTTGCCATCCCACGCTCCTAAAAATAAAAGAAACACACTGAGAACGAATTGTTTCTCATTTCCCTCAAAAAGCTCAAGACGAATCCTAGTGACAAGCACGGAATAATAAAAACTGCTACAAGAGCCTAGCAGCAATTTCATTCTTATCTAAAACTGCGACGACTACCATCTGTGCAGTTGACCCTCCCTTCTATCTATCTATCTCGTCCCTTTTTGTCGCGCTCATCACCGGGAGTCGTGGTGAGGAGAGTGGGGTTCCGCAGGGCAATGTCATAGGACCACTGCTTTTCATCATCATAAAGCAACGGATCTTCTTTTCAAGACCGTTTCTAGTCGACCGCATACAGCCTAACATTCACACAACGCTGCACAGAGACGCAGCACTACACAAAACTAACGAAAAAGATAGTAAGAAGAAAGACGCAATGTAAAAAAAAAAAAACGAAAAATAAATTACGTTACTGACGCGCAAAATCTTGCAATACATCATCCGTTTTTAAGAAAACGCACCAGACGCGTCACGTCATCTCCCCAAATGCGATGAGGTGATCGCAGCCATGCGCATGCGCCATAAGCGAGAAAAATAGCGCCTTTTCCGCAAGCATGCGTAGCCGATAGACGATCGCCTTGTCTCCCCCTCCCCCCACAACCCCTTCCCAATGGGCGTCCCTAACTTCTTCTCCATCCATACAGACATCTCGTCTGAAAATGAACGAAGGAATTTCATCAGTCGGGGCAGGCAGCAATGCGGGCCAACCTTTGACATTTCTGAATGGAGTTGTTCGCCTCTTGGATGGATTGGGAGAGCCGGATAGGGAGAAAGGGGAAGGACGAGGTGGCTTTAAGGGAGGGGGGGAGGGGGAGAGGGGAATTGACTAAATGAAGGCGAGAGTTTAAACTTCGGTTTGCAAGACAAAACGAACACATACACACGCGAACGGAATAAGATTTGTTAGTCGCGTGATTAAGTGCGACACGCGTAGAGAAAAAGATTGGCGAACCTAACAGTTTGCCACGCAAAGATGTTGGCACGAAATCAATCGGATGGAAAGGAAGAAGAGAGGGAGGAAGAGGTGGAACCGTCAAGTTGAATCGTAAGCGTTCACAAATGACGTCACCATGCTCGAGAACGTAACGCCATGAGTATTACTGAACTGAAAAAAGTGGGCGATTGATTTTCAAAAGTGCGACGACAACCAAACACATGATGTGGGAGTATCTCGCCTTGTCCAAGATTTCCCGTACGGCAAAATCGGCCTCTCAATGGTGGCGTTTAGGAAGATAAAATTAAGACAATGGCGCCCGAATGGCTTACCGACGGCACCCGAACTTAATAAAACCCAAAATTAAAATACGATATAAAAGTGCCTCCAACAACTTTATTTTTTTAAAGAACTGAAGCAAATACAAGGACAGTCATAAAAGTGACAAACCCACACACCAAAAGATCAGATGTCCCCATGTGGATTGGGGCCGCACATAAATGAAAATCAAACAAACACAAAAGGAAGATATTTCCAACAGTCAGAAAACAGGATCACATGCAAGAAATGTTTAACATATATAACAATGTAATTAGTATTAAAAAAAGCTTAAGCTATAAAATACGGATGTAAGCCTTAAAAAACTTAAAGCCGTAAAGGAACAGATATTAGACAAAGACATGTAAGCCATCAGCGTCGCACTAATACGTGTAAAAGACCCAAAAA